>CM049430.1:2829775-3098651 GCA_026929855.1 Poa annua
CCCTGGTACACGACTCTAACAGCATCGTCAAAACTCGTGATTTCGGGCATTTATGGCCGTTTTCGTGGTCTATAGTCCATGGTTTTTGGGTCCCGGGAGGATTTCGATGTCCCGTGACCCCCTGTACAGGACTCTAACGGCTATGGTCAAAACACGTGATTTCGGGCATTTCTGGACGTTTTCGTGGGCTATAGTCCACGGTTTTTTTGGTCCCGGGAGGATTTGATGCCCCGTGACCCCTGGTGCACGACTCTAACGGCATCGTCAAAACTCGTGATTTCGGGCATTTCTGGCCGATTTTGTGGGCTACTGTCCATGGTTTTTGGGTCCCGGGAGGATTTCGATGCCCCGTGGCCCCTGGTACACCACTCTAGCGGCATGGTCAAAACACGTGATTTCGGTCATTTCTGGCCGTTTTCGTGGGCTATAGTCCATGGTTTTTGGGTCCCAGGAGGATTTTGCTGCCCCGTGACCCCTGGTACACGACTCTAACAGCATCGTCAAAACTTGTGATTTCGGGCATTTCTGGCCGTTTTCATGGGCTATTGTCCACGGTTTTCGGGTCCCGGAAGGATTTCGATGCCCCTTGACCCCTTTTACACGATTCGAGCGTCATCGTTAAAACTGATGATTTCGGGCATTTCTGTCCGATTTCGTGGGCTATAGTCCACGGTTTTTGGGTCCCGGGAGGATTTCGGTGCCCCGTGACCCCTGGTACACGACTCTAACGGCATCGTCAAAACTCGTGATTTCGGGCATTTATGGCCGTTTTCGTGGTATATAGTCCATGGTTTTTGGGTCCCGGAAGGATTTCGATGCCCCGTGACCCCCGGTACAGGACTCTAGCGGCATCCTCAAAACTCAAGATTTCAGGCATTTCTGGACGTTTTCGTGGGCTATAGTCCACGGTTATTGGGTCCTGGGAGGATTTCGATGCCCCGTGACCCCTAGTACACGACTCTACTGGCATCGTCAAAACTCGTGATTTCGGGCATTTATGGCCGTTATCGTGGTCTATAGTCCATGGTTTTTGGGTCCCGGGAGGATTTCGATGCCCCGTGACCCCTGGTGCACGACTCTAACAGCATCGTCAAAACTCGTGATTTCGGGCATTTCTGGCCGATTTTGTGGGCTACTGTCCACGGTTTTTGGGTCCCGGGAGGATTTCGATGCCCCGTGGCCGTACACAACTCTAGCGGCATGGTCAAAACACGTGATTTCGGTCATTTCTGGCCGTTTTCGTGGGCTATAGTCCATGGTTTTTGGGTCCCAGGAGGATTTTGATGCCCCGTGACCCCTGGTACACGACTCTAACAGCATCGTCAAAACTTGTGATTTCGGGCATTTCTGGCCGTTTTCATGGGCTATTGTCCACGGTTTTCGGGTCCCGGAAGGATTTCGATGCCCCGTGACCCCTGGTACACAACTCTAACGGCATGGACAAAACTCGTGATTTAGGGCATTTCTGGCCGTTTTCGTGGGCTATAGTCCACGGTTTTTGGGCCCCGGGAGGATTTCGATGCCCCGTGACCCCCGGTACTGGACTCTAGCGGCATCGTCAAAACTCGTGATTTCGGGCATTTCTGGCCGATTTCGTGGGCTATAGTCCATGGTTTTTGGGTCCCGTGAGGATTTCGATGCCCCGTGGCCCCTGGTACACAACTCTAACGGCATGGTCAAAACACGTGATTTCGGGCATTTCTGGCCGTTTTCGTGGGCTATAGTCCACGGTTTTTTGGGTCCCGGGAGGATTTTGATGACCCGTGGCCCCTGGTACACAACTCTAACGGGATGGTCAAAACACGTGATTTCGGTCATTTCTGGCCGTTTTCGTGGGCTATAATCCATGGTTTTTGGGTCCCGGGAGGATTTCGTTGCCCCGTGACCCCTGGTACACAACTCTAACAGCATCGTCAAAACTGATGATTTCGGGCATTTCTGGCAGTTTTCTTGGGCTATAGTCCACAGTTTTCGGGTCCCGGAAGGATTTCGATGCCCCGTGACCTCTTGGACGCGATTCGAGCGGCATCGTCAAAACTCGTGATTTCGGGAATTTCTGGTCGATTTCGTGGGCTATAGTCCACGGTTTTTGGGTCCCGGGAGGATTTCGGTGCCCCGTGACCCCTGTTACACGACTCTAACGGCATCGTCAAAACTCATGATTTCGGGCGTTTCTGGCCATTTTCGTGGGCTATAGTCCACGGTTTTCGGGTCCCGGAAGGATTTCGATGCCCCGTGACCTCTTGGACGCGATTCGAGCGGCATCGTCAAAACTCGTGATTTCGGGCATTTCTGGCCGTTTTCGTGGTCTATAGTCCATGGTTTTTGGGTCGCTGGAGGATTTCGATGCCCCGTGACCCCCGGTACAGGACTCTAGCGGCATCGTCAAAACTCGTGATTTCGGGCATTTCTGGACGTTTTCGTGGGCTATAGTCCACTGTTATTGGGTCCTGGGAGGATTTCGATCCCCCGTGACCCCCAGTACACAACTCTACTGGCATCGTCAAAACTCGTGATTTCGGGCATTTCTGGCCGTTTTCGTAGGCTATATTCGATGGTTTTTGGGTCCCGGGAGGATTTCGATGCCCCGTGACCCCCGGTACACGACTCTAACGGCATAGTCAAAACTCGTGATTTCGGGCATTTCTGGCCGATTTCGTGGGCTACAGTCCACGGTTTTTGGGTCCCGGGAGGATTTCGATGACCCGTGGCCCCTGGTACACGACTCTAACGGCATGGTCAAAACACGTGATTTCGGGCATTTCTGGCCGTTTTCGTGGGCTATAGTCCACGGTTTTTGGGCCCCGGGAGGATTTCGATGCCCCGTGACCCCCGGTACTGGACTCTAGCGGCATCGTCAAAACTCGTGATTTCGGGCATTTCTGGCCGATTTCGTGGGCTATAGTCCACGGTTTTTGGGTCCCGTGAGGATTTCGATGCCCCGTGGCCCCTGGTACACAACTCTAACGGCATGGTCAAAACACGTGATTTCGGGCATTTCTGGCCGTTTTCGTGGGCTATAGTCCACGGTTTTTGGGTCCCGGGAGGATTTTGATGACCCGTGGCCCTGGTACACAACTCTAACGGGATGGTCAAAACACGTGATTTCGGTCATTTCTGGCCGTTTTCGTGGGCTATAATCCATGGTTTTTGGGTCCCGGGAGGATTTCGTTGCCCCGTGACCCCTGGTACACAACTCTAACAGCATCGTCAAAACTGATGATTTCGGGCATTTCTGGCCGTTTTCGTGGGCTATAGTCCACAGTTTTCGGGTCCCGGAAGGATTTCGATGCCCCGTGACCTCTTGGACGCGATTCGAGCGGCATCGTCAAAACTCGTGATTTCGGGCATTTCTGGTCGATTTCGTGGGCTATAGTCCACGGTTTTTGGGTCCCGGGAGGATTTCGGTGCCCCGTGACCCCTGTTACACGACTCTAACGGCATCGTCAAAACTCATGATTTCGGGCGTTTCTGGTCATTTTCGTGGGCTATAGTCCACGGTTTTCGGGTCCCGGAAGGATTTCGATGCCCCGTGACCTCTTGGACGCGATTCGAGCGGCATCGTCAAAACTCGTGATTTCGGACATTTCTGGCCGTTTTCGTGGTCTATAGTCCATGGTTTTTGGGTCGCTGGAGGATTTCGATGCCCCGTGACCCCCGGTACAGGACTCTAGCGGCATCGTCAAAACTCGTGATTTCGGGCATTTCTGGACGTTTTCGTGGGCTATAGTCCACTGTTATTGGGTCCTGGGAGGATTTCGATCCCCCGTGACCCCCAGTACACAACTCTACTGGCATCGTCAAAACTCGTGATTTCGGGCATTTCTGGCCGTTTTCGTAGGCTATATTCGATGGTTTTTGGGTCCCGGGAGGATTTCGATGCCCCGTGACCCCCGGTACACGACTCTAACGGCATAGTCAAAACTCGTGATTTCGGGCATTTCTGGCCGATTTCGTGGGCTACAGTCCACGGTTTTTGGGTCCCGGGAGGATTTCGATGACCCGTGGCCCCTGGTACACGACTCTAACGGCATGGTCAAAACACGTGATTTCGGGCATTTCTGGCCGTTTTCGTGGGCTATAGTCCACGGTTTTTGGGCCCCGGGAGGATTTCGATGCCCCGTGACCCCCGGTACTGGACTCTAGCGGCATCGTCAAAACTCGTGATTTCGGGCATTTCTGGCCGATTTCGTGGGCTATAGTCCACGGTTTTTGGGTCCCGTGCGGATTTCGATGCCCCGTGGCCCCTGGTACACAACTCTAACGGCATGGTCAAAACACGTGATTTCGGGCATTTCTGGCCGTTTTCGTGGGCTATAGTCCACGGTTTTTGGGTCCCGGGAGGATTTCGATGCCCCGTGACCCCTGGTGCACGACTCTAACGGCATCGTCAAAACTCGTGATTTCGGGCATTTCTGGCCGATTTCGTGGGCTACAGTCCACGGTTTTTGGGTCTCGGTAGGATTTCGATGACCCGTGGCCCCTGGTACACGACTCTAACGGCATGGTCAAAACACGTGATTTCGGGCATTTCTGGCCGTTTTCGTGGGCTATAGTCCACGGTTTTTGGGTCCCGGAAGGATTTCGATGCCCCGTGACCCCTTGGACACGATTCGAGCGGCATCGTCAAAACTCGTGATTTCGGGCATTTCTGGCCGATTTTGTGGGCTATAGTCCACGGTTTTTGGGTCCCGGGGGGATTTCGGTGCCCCGTGACCCCTGGTACACGACTCTAACAGCATCGTCAAAACTCGTGATTTCGGGCATTTATGGCCGTTTTCGTGGTCTATAGTCCATGGTTTTGGGGTCCCGGGAGGATTTCGATGTCCCGTGACCCCCGGTACAGGACTCTAGCGGCATCCTCAAAACTCGTGATTTCAGGCATTTCTGGACGTTTTCGTGGGCTATAGTCCACGGTTATTGGGTCCTGGGAGGATTTCGATGCCCCGTGACCCCTAGTACACGACTCTACTGGCATCGTCAAAACTCGTGATTTCGGCATTTCTGGCCGTTTTCGTGGGCTATAGTCCATGGTTTTTGGGTCCCGGGAGGATTTCGATGCCCCGTGACCCCTGGTACATGACTCTAACAGCATCGTCAAAACTCGTGATTTCGGGCATTTCTGGCCGTTTTCGTGGGCTATAGTCTACGGTTTTTGGGTCCCGGGAGGATTTCGATGCCCCGTGACCCCTGGTACATGACTCTAACAGCATCGTCAAAACTCGTGATTTCGGGCATTTCTGGCCGATTTCGTGGGCTATAGTCCATGGTTTTTGGGTCCCTGGAGGATATCGGTGCCCCGTGACCCCTGTTACACGACTCTAACGGCATCGTCAAAACTCGTGATTTCGGGCATTTATGGCCGTTTTCGTGTTCTATAGTCCATGGTTTTTGTGTCGCGGGAGGATTTCGATGCCCCGTGACCCCCGGTACAGGACTCTAGCGGCATCGTCAAAACTCGTGATTTCGGGCATTTCTGGACGTTTTCGTGGGCTATAGTCCATGGTTATTGGGTCCTGGGAGGATTTCGATGCCCCGTGACCCCCAGTACACGACTCTACTGGCATCGTCAAAACTCGTGATTTCGGGCATTTCTGGCCGTTTTCGTGGGCTATAGTCGATGGTTTTTGGGTCCCGGGAGGATTTCGATGCCCCGTGACCCCCGGTACACGACTCTAACGGCATCGTCAAAACTCGTGATTTCGGGCATTTCTGGCCGATTTCGTGGGCTACAGTCCACGATTTTTGGGTCCCGGGAGGATTTCGATGACCCGTGGCCCCTGGTACACGACTCTAACGGCATGGTCAAAACACGTGATTTCGGGCATTTCTGGCCGTTTTAGTGGGCTATAGTCCACGGTTTTCGGGTCCCGGAAGGATTTCGATGACCCGTGACCCCTTGGACACGATTCGAGCGGCATCGTCAAAACTCGTGATTTCGGGCATTTCTGGCCGATTTTGTGGGCTATAGTCCACGGTTTTTGGGTCCCGGGGGGATTTCGGTGCCCCGTGACTCCTGGTACACGACTCTAACAGCATCGTCAAAACTCGTGATTTCGGGCATTTATGGCCGTTTTCGTGGTCTATAGTCCATGGTTTTTGGGTCCCGGGAGGATTTCGATGTCCCGTGACCCCCTGTACAGGACTCTAACGGCATGGTCAAAACACGTGATTTCGGGCATTTCTGGACGTTTTCGTGGGCTATAGTCCACGGTTTTTTGGTCCCGGGAGGATTTGATGCCTTGTGACCCCTGGTGCACGACTCTAACGGCATCGTCAAAACTCGTGATTTCGGGCATTTCTGGCCGATTTTGTGGGCTACTGTCCATGGTTTTTGGGTCCCGGGAGGATTTCGATGCCCCGTGGCCCCTGGTACACCACTCTAGCGGCATGGTCAAAACACGTGATTTCGGTCATTTCTGGCCGTTTTCGTGGGCTATAGTCCATGGTTTTTGGGTCCCAGGAGGATTTTGCTGCCCCGTGACCCCTGGTACACGACTCTAACAGCATCGTCAAAACTTGTGATTTCGGGCATTTCTGGCCGTTTTCATGGGCTATTGTCCACGGTTTTCGGGTCCCGGAAGGATTTCGATGCCCCTTGACCCCCGGTACTGGACTCTAGCGGCATCGTCAAAACTCGTGATTTCGGGCATTTCTGGCCGATTTCGTGGGCTATAGTCCACGGTTTTCGGGTCCCGGGAGGATTTCGGTGCCCCGTGACCCCTGGTACACGACTCTAACGGCATCGTCAAAACTCGTGATTTCGGGCATTTATGGCCGTTTTCGTGGTATATAGTCCATGGTTTTTGGGTCCCGGGAGGATTTCGATGCCCCGTGACCCCCAGTACAGGACTCTAGCGGCATCCTCAAAACTCAAGATTTCAGGCATTTCTGGACGTTTTCGTGGGCTATAGTCCACGGTTATTGGGTCCTGGGAGGATTTCGATGCCCCGTGACCCCTAGTACACGACTCTACTGGCATCGTCAAAACTCGTGATTTCGGGCATTTATGGCCGTTATCGTGGTCTATAGTCCATGGTTTTTGGGTCCCGGGAGGATTTCGATGCCCCGTGACCCCTGGTGCACGACTCTAACAGCATCGTCAAAACTCGTGATTTCGGGCATTTCTGGCCGATTTTGTGGGCTACTGTCCACGGTTTTTGGGTCCCGGGAGGATTTCGATGCCCCGTGGCCGTACACAACTCTAGCGGCATGGTCAAAACACGTGATTTCGGTCATTTCTGGCCGTTTTCGTGGGCTATAGTCCATGGTTTTTGGGTCCCAGGAGGATTTTGATGCCCCGTGACCCCTGGTACACGACTCTAACAGCATCGTCAAAACTTGTGATTTCGGGCATTTCTGGCCGTTTTCATGGGCTATTGTCCACGGTTTTCGGGTCCCGGAAGGATTTCGATGCCCCTTGACCCCTTGTACACAATTCGAGCGTCATCGTCAAAACTGATGGTTTCGGGCATTTTTGGCCGATTTCGTGGGCTATAGTCCACGGTTTTTGGGTCCCGGGAGGATTTCGATGCCCCGTGACCCCTGGTACACAACTCTAACGGCATGGACAAAACTCGTGATTTAGGGCATTTCTGGCCGTTTTCGTGGGCTATAGTCCACGGTTTTTGGGCCCCGGGAGGATTTCGATGCCCCGTGACCCCCGGTACTGGACTCTAGCGGCATCGTCAAAACTCGTGATTTCGGGCATTTCTGGCCGATTTCGTGGGCTATAGTCCACGGTTTTTGGGTCCCGTGAGGATTTCGATGCCCCGTGGCCCTGGTACACAACTCTAACGGCATGGTCAAAACACGTGATTTCGGGCATTTCTGGCCGTTTTCGTGGGCTATAGTCCACGGTTTTTGGGTCCCGGGAGGATTTTGATGACCCGTGGCCCCTGGTACACAACTCTAACGGGATGGTCAAAACACGTGATTTCGGTCATTTCTGGCCGTTTTCGTGGGCTATAATCCATGGTTTTTGGGTCCCGGGAGGATTTCGTTGCCCCGTGACCCCTGGTACACAACTCTAACAGCATCGTCAAAACTGATGATTTCGGGCATTTCTGGCAGTTTTCGTGGGCTATAGTCCACAGTTTTCGGGTCCCGGAAGGATTTCGATGCCCCGTGACCTCTTGGACGCGATTCGAGCGGCATCGTCAAAACTCGTGATTTCGGGAATTTCTGGTCGATTTCGTGGGCTATAGTCCACGGTTTTTGGGTCCCGGGAGGATTTCGGTGCCCCGTGACCCCTGTTACACGACTCTAACGGCATCGTCAAAACTCATGATTTCGGGCGTTTCTGGCCATTTTCGTGGGCTATAGTCCACGGTTTTCGGGTCCCGGAAGGATTTCGATGCCCCGTGACCTCTTGGACGCGATTCGAGCGGCATCGTCAAAACTCGTGATTTCGGGCATTTCTGGCCGTTTTCGTGGTCTATAGTCCATGGTTTTTGGGTCGCTGGAGGATTTCGATGCCCCGTGACCCCCGGTACAGGACTCTAGCGGCATCGTCAAAACTCGTGATTTCGGGCATTTCTGGACGTTTTCGTGGGCTATAGTCCACTGTTATTGGGTCCTGGGAGGATTTCGATCCCCCGTGACCCCCAGTACACAACTCTACTGGCATCGTCAAAACTCGTGATTTCGGGCATTTCTGGCCGTTTTCGTAGGCTATATTCGATGGTTTTTGGGTCCCGGGAGGATTTCGATGCCCCGTGACCCCCGGTACACGACTCTAACGGCATAGTCAAAACTCGTGATTTCGGGCATTTCTGGCCGATTTCGTGGGCTACAGTCCACGGTTTTTGGGTCCCGGGAGGATTTCGATGACCCGTGGCCCCTGGTACACGACTCTAACGGCAATGGTCAAAACACGTGATTTCGGGCATTTCTGGCCGTTTTCGTGGGCTATAGTCCACGGTTTTTGGGCCCCGGGAGGATTTCGATGCCCCGTGACCCCCGGTACTGGACTCTAGCGGCATCGTCAAAACTCGTGATTTCGGGCATTTCTGGCCGATTTCGTGGGCTATAGTCCACGGTTTTTGGGTCCCGTGAGGATTTCGATGCCCCGTGGCCCCTGGTACACAACTCTAACGGCATGGTCAAAACACGTGATTTCGGGCATTTCTGGCCGTTTTCGTGGGCTATAGTCCACGGTTTTTGGGTCCCGGGAGGATTTTGATGACCCGTGGCCCCTGGTACACAACTCTAACGGGATGGTCAAAACACGTGATTTCGGTCATTTCTGGCCGTTTTCGTGGGCTATAATCCATGGTTTTTGGGTCCCGGGAGGATTTCGTTGCCCCGTGACCCCTGGTACACAACTCTAACAGCATCGTCAAAACTGATGATTTCGGGCATTTCTGGCCGTTTTCGTGGGCTATAGTCCACAGTTTTCGGGTCCCGGAAGGATTTCGATGCCCCGTGACCTCTTGGACGCGATTCGAGCGGCATCGTCAAAACTCGTGATTTCGGGTATTTCTGGTCGATTTCGTGGGCTATAGTCCACGGTTTTTGGGTCCCGGGAGGATTTCGGTGCCCCGTGACCCCTGTTACACGACTCTAACGGCATCGTCAAAACTCATGATTTCGGGCGTTTCTGGCCATTTTCGTGGGCTATAGTCCACGGTTTTCGGGTCCCGGAAGGATTTTGATGCCCCGTGACCTCTTGGACGCGATTCGAGCGGCATCGTCAAAACTCGTGATTTCGGGCATTTCTGGCCGTTTCGTGGTCTATAGTCCATGGTTTTTGGGTCGCTGGAGGATTTCGATGCCCCGTGACCCCCGGTACAGGACTCTAGCGGCATCGTCAAAACTCGTGATTTCGGGCATTTCTGGACGTTTTCGTGGGCTATAGTCCACTGTTATTGGGTCCTGGGAGGATTTCGATCCCCCGTGACCCCCAGTACACAACTCTACTGGCATCGTCAAAACTCGTGATTTCGGGCATTTCTGGCCGTTTTCGTAGGCTATATTCGATGGTTTTTGGGTCCCGGGAGGATTTCGATGCCCCGTGACCCCCGGTACACGACTCTAACGGCATAGTCAAACTCGTGATTTCGGGCATTTCTGGCCGATTTTCGTGGGCTACAGTCCACGGTTTTTGGGTCCCGGGAGGATTTCGATGACCCGTGGCCCCTGGTACACGACTCTAACGGCATGGTCAAAACACGTGATTTCGGGCATTTCTGGCCGTTTTCGTGGGCTATAGTCCACGGTTTTTGGGCCCCGGGAGGATTTCGATGCCCCGTGACCCCCGGTACTGGACTCTAGCGGCATCGTCAAAACTCGTGATTTCGGGCATTTCTGGCCGATTTCGTGGGCTATAGTCCACGGTTTTTGGGTCCCGTGCGGATTTCGATGCCCCGTGGCCCCTGGTACACAACTCTAACGGCATGGTCAAAACACGTGATTTCGGGCATTTCTGGCCGTTTTCGTGGGCTATAGTCCACGGTTTTTGGGTCCCGGGAGGATTTCGATGCCCCGTGACCCCTGGTGCACGACTCTAACGGCATCGTCAAAACTCGTGATTTCGGGCATTTCTGGCCGATTTCGTGGGCTACAGTCCACGGTTTTTGGGTCTCGGTAGGATTTCGATGACCCGTGGCCCCTGGTACACGACTCTAACGGCATGGTCAAAACACGTGATTTCGGGCATTTCTGGCCGTTTTCGTGGGCTATAGTCCACGGTTTTTGGGTCCCGGAAGGATTTCGAGGCCCCGTGACCCCTTGGACACGATTCGAGCGGCATCGTCAAAACTCGTGATTTCGGGCATTTCTGGCCGATTTTGTGGGCTATAGTCCACGGTTTTTGGGTCCCGGGGGGATTTCGGTGCCCCGTGACCCCTGGTACACGACTCTAACAGCATCGTCAAAACTCGTGATTTCGGGCATTTATGGCCGTTTTCGTGGTCTATAGTCCATGGTTTTGGGGTCCCGGGAGGATTTCGATGTCCCGTGACCCCCGGTACAGGACTCTAGCGGCATCCTCAAAACTCGTGATTTCAGGCATTTCTGGACGTTTTCGTGGGCTATAGTCCACGGTTATTGGGTCCTGGGAGGATTTCGATGCCCCGTGACCCCTAGTACACGACTCTACTGGCATCGTCAAAACTCGTGATTTCGGGCATTTCTGGCCGTTTTCGTGGGCTATAGTCCATGGTTTTTGGGTCCCGGGAGGATTTCGATGCCCCGTGACCCCTGGTACATGACTCTAACAGCATCGTCAAAACTCGTGATTTCGGGCATTTCTGGCCGTTTTCGTGGGCTATAGTCTACGGTTTTTGGGTCCCGGGAGGATTTCGATGCCCCGTGACCCCTGGTACATGACTCTAACAGCATCGTCAAAACTCGTGATTTCGGGCATTTCTGGCCGATTTCGTGGGCTATAGTCCATGGTTTTTGGGTCCCTGGAGGATATCGGTGCCCCGTGACCCCTGTTACACGACTCTAACGGCATCGTCAAAACTCGTGATTTCGGGCATTTATGGCCGTTTTCGTGTTCTATAGTCCATGGTTTTTGTGTCGCGGGAGGATTTCGATGCCCCGTGACCCCCGGTACAGGACTCTAGCGGCATCGTCAAAACTCGTGATTTCGGGCATTTCTGGACGTTTTCGTGGGCTATAGTCCATGGTTATTGGGTCCTGGGAGGATTTCGATGCCCCGTGACCCCCAGTACACGACTCTACTGGCATCGTCAAAACTCGTGATTTCGGGCATTTCTGGCCGTTTTCGTGGGCTATAGTCGATGGTTTTTGGGTCCCGGGAGGATTTCGATGCCCCGTGACCCCCGGTACACGACTCTAACGGCATCGTCAAAACTCGTGATTTCGGGCATTTCTGGCCGATTTCGTGGGCTACAGTCCACGATTTTTGGGTCCCGGGAGGATTTCGATGACCCGTGGCCCCTGGTACACGACTCTAACGGCATGGTCAAAACACGTGATTTCGGGCATTTCTGGCCGTTTTAGTGGGCTATAGTCCACGGTTTTCGGGTCCCGGAAGGATTTCGATGACCCGTGACCCCTTGGACACGATTCGAGCGGCATCGTCAAAACTCGTGATTTCGGGCATTTCTGGCCGATTTTGTGGGCTATAGTCCACGGTTTTTGGGTCCCGGGGGGATTTCGGTGCCCCGTGACCCCTGGTACACGACTCTAACAGCATCGTCAAAACTCGTGATTTCGGGCATTTATGGCCGTTTTCGTGGTCTATAGTCCATGGTTTTGGGGTCCCGGGAGGATTTCGATGTCCCGTGACCCCCGGTACAGGACTCTAGCGGCATCCTCAAAACTCGTGATTTCAGGCATTTCTGGACGTTTTCGTGGGCTATAGTCCACGGTTATTGGGTCCTGGGAGGATTTCGATGCCCCGTGACCCCTAGTACACGACTCTACTGGCATCGTCAAAACTCGTGATTTCGGGCATTTCTGGCCGTTTTCGTGGGCTATAGTCCATGGTTTTTGGGTCCCGGGAGGATTTCGATGCCCCGTGACCCCTGGTACATGACTCTAACAGCATCGTCAAAACTCGTGATTTCGGGCATTTCTGGCCGTTTTCGTGGGCTATAGTCTACGGTTTTTGGGTCCCGGGAGGATTTCGATGCCCCGTGACCCCTGGTACATGACTCTAACAGCATCGTCAAAACTCGTGATTTCGGGCATTTCTGGCCGATTTCGTGGGCTATAGTCCATGGTTTTTGGGTCCCTGGAGGATATCGGTGCCCCGTGACCCCTGTTACACGACTCTAACGGCATCGTCAAAACTCGTGATTTCGGGCATTTATGGCCGTTTTCGTGTTCTATAGTCCATGGTTTTTGTGTCGCGGGAGGATTTCGATGCCCCGTGACCCCCGGTACAGGACTCTAGCGGCATCGTCAAAACTCGTGATTTCGGGCATTTCTGGACGTTTTCGTGGGCTCTAGTCCATGGTTATTGGGTCCTGGGAGGATTTCGATGCCCCGTGACCCCTAGTACACGACTCTACTGGCATCGTCAAAACTCGTGATTTCGGGCATTTCTGGCCGTTTTCGTGGGCTATAGTCGATGGTTTTTGGGTCCCGGGAGGATTTCGATGCCCCGTGACCCCCGGTACACGACTCTAACGGCATCGTCAAAACTCGTGATTTCGGGCATTTCTGGCCGATTTCGTGGGCTACAGTCCACGATTTTTGGGTCCCGGGAGGATTTCGATGACCCGTGGCCCCTGGTACACGACTCTAACGGCATGGTCAAAACACGTGATTTCGGGCATTTCTGGCCGTTTTAGTGGGCTATAGTCCACGGTTTTCGGGTCCCGGAAGGATTTCGATGCCCCGTGACCCCTTGGACACGATTCGAGCAGCATCGTCAAAACTCATGATTTCGGGCATTTCTGGCCGATTTCGTGGGCTATAGTCCACGGTTTTTGGGTCCCGGGAGGATTTCGGTGTCCCGTGACCCCTGGTACACGACTCTAACGGCATCGTCAAAGCTCGTGATTTCGGGAATTTATGGCCGTTTTCGTGTTCTATAGTCCATGGTTTTTGGGTCCCGGGAGGATTTCGATGCCCCGTGACCCCCGGTACAGGACTCTAGCGGCATCCTCAAAACTCGTGATTTCAGGCATTTCTGGACGTTTTCGTGGGCTATAGTCCACGGTTATTGGGTCCTGGGAGGATTTCGATGCCCCGTGGCCCCTTGGACACGATTCGAGTGGCATCGTCAAAACTCGTGATTTCGGGCATTTCTGGCCGATTTCGTGGGCTATAGTCCATGGTTTTTGGGTCCCGGGAGGATTTCGATGCCCCGTGACCCCTGGTGCACGACTCTAACAGCATCGTCAAAACTCGTGATTTCGGACATTTCTGGCCGTTTTCGTGGTCTATAGTCCAGGGTTTTTGGGTCGCGGGAGGATTTCGATGCCCCGTGACCCCCGGTACAAGACTCTAGCGGCATCGTCAAAACTCGTGATTTCGGGCATTTCTGGACGTTTTCATGGGCTATAGTTCACGGTTATTGGGTCCTGGGAGGATTTCGATGCCCCGTGACCCCTGGTACACAACTCTAACGGCATGGACAAAACTCGTGATTTAGGGCATTTCTGGCCGTTTTCGTGGGCTATAGTCCACGGTTTTTGGGCCCCGGGAGGATTCCGATGCCCCGTGACCCCCGGTACTGGACTCTAGCGGCATCGTCAAAACTCGTGATTTCGGGCATTTCTGGCCGATTTCGTGGGCTATAGTCCACGGTTTTTAGGTCCCGTGAGGATTTCGATGCCCCGTGGCCCCTGGTACACAACTCTAACGGCATGGTCAAAACACGTGATTTCGGGCATTTCTGGCCGTTTTCGTGGGCTATAGTCCACGGTTTTTGGGTCCCGGGAGGATTTTGATGACCCGTGGCCCCTGGTACACAACTCTAACGGGATGGTCAAAACACGTGATTTCGGGCATTTCTGGCCATTTTCGTGGGCTATAATCCATGGTTTTTGGGTCCCGGGAGGATTTCGTTGCCCCGTGACCCCTGGTACACGACTCTAACAGCATCGTCAAAACTGATGATTTCGGGCATTTCTGGCCGTTTTCGTGGGCTATAGTCCACGGTTTTCGGGTCCCGGAAGGATTTCGATGCCCCGTGACCTCTTGGACGCGATTCGAGCGGCATCGTCAAAACTCGTGATTTCGGGCATTTCTGGTCGATTTCGTGGGCTATAGTCCACGGTTTTTGGGTCCCTGGAGGATTTCGGTGCCCCGTGACCCCTGTTACACGACTCTAACGGCATCGTCAAAACTCATGATTTCGGGCGTTTCTGGCCATTTTCGTGGGCTATAGTCCACGGTTTTCGGGTCCCGGAAGGATTTCGATGCCCCGTGACCTCTTGGACGCGATTCGAGCGGCATCGTCAAAACTCGTGATTTCGGGCATTTCTGGCCGTTTTCGTGGTCTATAGTCCATGGTTTTTGGGTCGCTGGAGGATTTCGATGCCCCGTGACCCCCGGTACAGGACTCTAGCGGCATCGTCAAAACTCGTGATTTCGGGCATTTCTGGACGTTTTCGTGGGCTATAGTCCACTGTTATTGGGTCCTGGGAGGATTTCGATCCCCCGTGACCCCCAGTACACGACTCTACTGGCATCGTCAAAACTCGTGATTTCGGGCATTTCTGGCCGTTTTCGTAGGCTATATTCGATGGTTTTTGGGTCCCGGGAGGATTTCGATGCCCCGTGACCCCCGGTACACGACTCTAACGGCATCGTCAAAACTCGTGATTTCGGGCATTTCTGGCCGATTTCGTGGGCTACAGTCCATGGTTTTTGGGTCCCGGGAGGATTTCGATGACCCGTGGCCCCTGGTACACGACTCTAACGGCATGGTCAAAACACGTGATTTCGGGCATTTCTGGCCGTTTTCGTGGGCTATAGTCCACGGTTTTTGGGTCCCGGGAGGATTTCGATGCCCCGTGACCCCCGGTACTGGACTCTAGCGGCATCGTCAAAACTCGTGATTTCGGGCATTTCTGGCCGATTTCGTGGGCTACTGTCCACGGTTTTTGGGCCCCGGGAGGATTTCGATGCCCCGTGACCCCCGGTACTGGACTCTAGCGGAATCGTCAAAACTCGTGATTTCGGGCATTTCTGGCCGATTTCGTGGGCTATAGTCCACGGTTTTTGGGTCCCGTGCGGATTTCGATGCCCCGTGGCCCCTGGTACACAACTCTAACGGCATGGTCAAAACACGTGATTTCGGCATTTCTGGCCGTTTTCGTGGGCTATAGTCCACGGTCTTTGGGTCCCGGGAGGATTTCGATGCCCCGTGACCCCTGGTGCACGACTCTAACGGCATCGTCAAAACTCGTGATTTCGGGCATTTCTGGCCGATTTCGTGGGCTACAGTCCACGGTTTTTGGGTCGCGGTAGGATTTCGATGACCCGTGGCCCCTGGTACACGACTCTAACGGCATGGTCAAAACACGTGATTTCGGGCATTTCTGGCCGTTTTCGTGGGCTATAGTCCACGGTTTTTGGGTCCCGGAAGGATTTCGATGCCCCGTGACACCTTGGACACGATTCGAGCGGCATCGTCAAAACTCGTGATTTCGGGCATTTCTGGCCGATTTTGTGGGCTATAGTCCACGGTTTTTGGGTCCCGGGGGGATTTCGGTGCCCCGTGACCCCTGGTACACGACTCTAACAGCATCGTCAAAACTCGTGATTTCGGGCATTTATGGCCGTTTTCGTGGTCTATAGTCCATGGTTTTTGGGTCCCGGGAGGATTTCGATGTCCCGTGACCCCCGGTACAGGACTCTAACGGCATGGTCAAAACACGTGATTTCGGGCATTTCTGGACGTTTTCGTGGGCTATAGTCCACGGTTTTTGGGTCCCGGGAGGATTTGATGCCCCGTGAACCCTGGTGCACGACTCTAACGGCATCGTCAAAACTCGTGATTTCGGGCATTTCTGGCCGATTTTGTGGGCTACTGTCCACGGTTTTTGGGTCCCGGGAGGATTTCGATGCCCCGTGGCCCCTGGTACACCACTCTAGCGGCATGGTCAAAACACGTGATTTCGGTCATTTCTGGCCGTTTTCGTGGGCTATAGTCCATGGTTTTTGGGTCCCAGGAGGATTTTGCTGCCCCGTGACCCCTGGTACACGACTCTAACAGGATCGTCAAAACTTGTGATTTCGGGCATTTCTGGCCGTTTTCATGGGCTATTGTCCACGGTTTTCGGGTCCCGGAAGGATTTCGATGCCCCTTGACCCCTTTTACACGATTCGAGCGTCATCGTTAAAACTGATGATTTCGGGCATTTCTGTCCGATTTCGTGGGCTATAGTCCACGGTTTTTGGGTCCCGGGAGGATTTCGATGCCCCGTGACCCCTGGTACACGACTCTAACAACATCGTCAAAACTCATGATTTCGGGCATTTCTGGCCGTTTTCGTGCGCTATAGTCCACGGTTTTTGGGTCCCGGAAGGATTTCGATGCCCCGTGACCTCTTGGACGCGATTCGAGCGGCATCGTCAAAACTCGTGATTTCGGGCATTTCTGGCCGTTTTCGTGGTCTATAGTCCATGGTTTTTGGGTCGCTGGAGGATTTCGATGCCCCGTGACCCCCGGTACAGGACTCTAGCGGCATCGTCAAAACTCGTGATTTCGGGCATTTCTGGACGTTTTCGTGGGCTATAGTCCACTGTTATTGGGTCCTGGGAGGATTTCGATCCCCCGTGACCCCCAGTACACGACTCTACTGGCATCGTCAAAACTCGTGATTTCGGGCATTTCTGACCGTTTTCGTAGGCTATATTCGATGGTTTTTGGGTCCCGGGAGGATTTCGATGCCCCGTGACCCCCGGTACACGACTCTAACGGCATCGTCAAAACTCGTGATTTCGGGCATTTCTGGCCGATTTCGTGGGCTACAGTCCATGGTTTTTGGGTCCCGGGAGGATTTCGATGACCCGTGGCCCCTGGTACACGACTCTAACGGCATGGTCAAAACACGTGATTTCGGGCATTTCTGGCCGTTTTCGTGGGCTATAGTCCACGGTTTTTGGGTCCCGGGAGGATTTCGATGCCCCGTGACCCCCGGTACTGGACTCTAGCGGCATCGTCAAAACTCGTGATTTCGGGCATTTCTGGCCGATTTCGTGGGCTACTGTCCACGGTTTTTGGGCCCCGGGAGGATTTCGATGCCCCGTGACCCCCGGTACTGACTCTAGCGGAATCGTCAAAACTCGTGATTTCGGGCATTTCTGGCCGATTTCGTGGGCTATAGTCCACGGTTTTTGGGTCCCGTGCGGATTTCGATGCCCCGTGGCCCCTGGTACACAACTCTAACGGCATGGTCAAAACACGTGATTTCGGCATTTCTGGCCGTTTTCGTGGGCTATAGTCCACGGTCTTTGGGTCCCGGGAGGATTTCGATGCCCCGTGACCCCTGGTGCACGACTCTAACGGCATCGTCAAAACTCGTGATTTCGGGCATTTCTGGCCGATTTCGTGGGCTACAGTCCACGGTTTTTGGGTCGCGGTAGGATTTCGATGACCCGTGGCCCCTGGTACACGACTCTAACGGCATGGTCAAAACACGTGATTTCGGGCATTTCTGGCCGTTTTCGTGGGCTATAGTCCACGGTTTTTGGGTCCCGGAAGGATTTCGATGCCCCGTGACACCTTGGACACGATTCGAGCGGCATCGTCAAAACTCGTGATTTCGGGCATTTCTGGCCGATTTTTGTGGGCTATAGTCCACGGTTTTGGGTCCCGGGGGGATTTCGGTGCCCCGTGACCCCTGGTACACGACTCTAACAGCATCGTCAAAACTCGTGATTTCGGGCATTTATGGCCGTTTTCGTGGTCTATAGTCCATGGTTTTTGGGTCCCGGGAGGATTTCGATGTCCCGTGACCCCCGGTACAGGACTCTAACGGCATGGTCAAAACACGTGATTTCGGGCATTTCTGGACGTTTTCGTGGGCTATAGTCCACGGTTTTTGGGTCCCGGGAGGATTTGATGCCCCGTGAACCCTGGTGCACGACTCTAACGGCATCGTCAAAACTCGTGATTTCGGGCATTTCTGGCCGATTTTGTGGGCTACTGTCCACGGTTTTTGGGTCCCGGGAGGATTTCGATGCCCCGTGGCCCCTGGTACACCACTCTAGCGGCATGGTCAAAACACGTGATTTCGGTCATTTCTGGCTTTTTCGTGGGCTATAGTCCATGGTTTTTGGGTCCCAGGAGGATTTTGCTGCCCCGTGACCCCTGGTACACGACTCTAACAGGATCGTCAAAACTTGTGATTTCGGGCATTTCTGGCCGTTTTCATGGGCTATTGTCCACGGTTTTCGGGTCCCGGAAGGATTTCGATGCCCCTTGACCCCTTTTACACGATTCGAGCGTCATCGTTAAAACTGATGATTTCGGGCATTTCTGTCCGATTTCGTGGGCTATAGTCCACGGTTTTTGGGTCCCGGGAGGATTTCGATGCCCCGTGACCCCTGGTACACGACTCTAACAACATCGTCAAAACTCATGATTTCGGGCATTTCTGGCCGTTTTCGTGCGCTATAGTCCACGGTTTTTGGGTCCCGGGAGGATTTCGGTGCCCCGTGACCCCTGGTACACGACTCTAACGGCATCGTCAAAACTCATGATTTCGGGCGTTTCTGGCCATTTTCGTGGGCTATAGTCCACGGTTTTCGGGTCCCGGAAGGATTTCGATGCCCCGTGACCTCTTGGACGCGATTCGAGCGGCATCGTCAAAACTCGTGATTTCGGGCATTTCTGGCCGTTTTCGTGGTCTATAGTCCATGGTTTTTGGGTCGCTGGAGGATTTCGATGCCCCGTGACCCCCGGTACAGGACTCTAGCGGCATCGTCAAAACTCGTGATTTCGGGCATTTCTGAACGTTTTCGTGGGCTATAGTCCACTGTTATAGGGTCCTGGGAGGATTTCGATCCCCCGTGACCCCCCAGTACACAACTCTACTGGCATCGTCAAAACTCGTGATTTTGGGCATTTCTGGCCATTTTCGTAGGCTATATTCGATGGTTTTTTGGGTCCCGGGAGGATTTCGATGCCCGTGACCCCCGGTACACGACTCTAACGGCATCGTCAAAACTCGTGATTTCGGGCATTTCTGGCCGATTTCGTGGGATACAGTCCACGGTTTTTGGGTCCCGGGAGGATTTCGATGACCCGTGGCCCCTGGTACACGACTCTAACGGCATGGTCAAAACACGTGATGTCGGGCATTTTCTGGCCGTTTTCGTGGGCTATAGTCCACGGTTTTGGGGCCCCGGGAGGATTTTCGATGCCCCGTGACCCCCGGTACTGGACTCTAGCGCATCGTCAAAACTCGTGATTTCGGGCATTTCTGGCCGATTTCGTGGGCTATAGTCCACGGTTTTTGGGTCCCGTGCGGATTTCGATGCCCCGTGGCCCCTGGTACACAACTCTAACGGCATGGTCAAAACACGTGATTTCGGGCATTTCTGGCCGTTTTCGTGGGCTATAGTCCACGGTTTTTGGATCCCGGGAGGATTTCGATGCCCCGTGACCCCTGGTGCACGACTCTAACGGCATCGTCATAAACTCGTGATTTCGGGCATTTCTGGCCGATTTCGTGGGCTACAGTCCACGGTTTTTGGGTCTCGGTAGGATTTCGATGACCCGTGGCCCCTGGTACACGACTCTAACGGCATGGTCAAAACACGTGATTTCGGGCATTTCTGGCCGTTTTCGTGGGCTATAGTCCACGGTTTTTGGGTCCCGGAAGGATTTCGATGCCCCGTGACCCCTTGGACACGATTCGAGCGGCATCGTCAAAACTCGTGATTTCGGGCATTTCTGGCCGATTTTGTGGGCTATAGTCCACGGTTTTTTGGGTCCCGGGGGGATTTCGGTGCCCCGTGACCCCTGGTACACGACTCTAACAGCATCGTCAAAACTCGTGATTTTGGGCATTTATGGCCGTTTTCGTGGTCTATAGTCCATGGTTTTTGGGTCCCAGGGAGGATTTCGATGTCCCGTGACCCCCGGTACAGGACTCTAGCGGCATCCTCAAAACTCGTGATTTCAGGCATTTCTGGACGTTTTCGTGGGTATAGTCCACGGTTATTGGGTCCTGGGAGGATTTCGATGCCCCCGTGACCCTAGTACACGACTCTACTGGCATCGTCAAAACTCGTGATTTCGGGCATTTCTGGCCGTTTTTCGTGGGCTATAGTCCATGGTTTTTGGGTCCCGGGAGGATTTCGATGCCCCGTGACCCCCGGTACACGACTCTAACGGCATCGTCAAAACTCGTGATTTCGGGCATTTCTGGCCGATTTCGTGGGCTACAGTCCACGATTTTTGGGTCGCGGGAGGATTTCGATGACCCGTGGCCCCTGGTACACGACTCTAACGGCATGGTCAAAACACGTGATTTCGGGCATTTCTGGCCGTTTTAGTGGGCTATAGTCCACGGTTTCGGGTCCCGGAAGGATTTCGATGCCCCGTGACCCCTTGGACACGATTCGAGCAGCATCGTCAAAACTCATGATTTCGGGCATTTCTGGCCGATTTCGTGGCTATAGTCCACGGTTTTTGGGTCCCGGGAGGATTTCGGTGTCCCGTGACCCCTGGTACACGACTCTAACGGCATCGTCAAAGCTCGTGATTTCGGGAATTTATGGCCGTTTTCGTGTTCTATAGTCCATGGTTTTTGGGTCCCGGGAGGATTTCGATGCCCCGTGACCCCCGGTACAGGACTCTAGCGGCATCCTCAAAACTCGTGATTTCAGGCATTTCTGGACGTTTTCGTGGGCTATAGTCCACGGTTATTGGGTCCTGTGAGGATTTCGATGCCGCCGTGGCCCCTTGGACACGATTCGAGCGGCATCGTCAAAAACTCGTGATTTCGGGCATTTCTGGCCGATTTCGTGGGCTATAGTCCATGGTTTTTGGGTCCCGGGAGGATTTCGATGCCCCGTGACCCCTGGTGCACGACTCTAACAGCATCGTCAAAACTCGTGATTTCGGACATTTCTGGCCGTTTTCGTGGTCTATAGTCCAGGGTTTTTGGGTCGCGGGAGGATTTCGATGCCCCGTGACCCCCGGTACAAGACTCTAGCGGCATCGTCAAAACTCGTGATTTCGGGCATTTCTGGACGATTTCATGGGCTATAGTTCACGGTTATTGGGTCCTGGGGAGGATTTCGATGCCCCGTGACCCCTGGTACACAACTCTAACGGCATGGACAAAACTCGTGATTTAGGGCATTTCTAGCCGTTTTTGTGGGCTATAGTCCACGGTTTTTGGGCCCCGGGAGGATTCCGATGCCCGTGACCCCCCGGTACTGGACTCTAGCGGCATCGTCAAAACTCGTGATTTCGGGCATTTCTGGCCGATTTCGTGGGCTATAGTCCACGGTTTTTGGGTCCCGTGAGGATTTCGATGCCCCGTGGCCCCTGTTACACAACTCTAACGGCATGGTCAAAACACGTGATTTCGGGCATTTCTGGCCGTTTTCGTGGGCTATAGTCCACGGTTTTTGGGTCCCGGGAGATTTTGATGACCCGTGGCCCCTGGTACACAACTCTAACGGGATGGTCAAAACACGTGATTTCGGGCATTTCTGGCCGTTTTCGTGGGCTATAATCCATGGTTTTTGGGTCCCGGGAGGATTTCGTTGCCCCGTGACCCCTGGTACACGACTCTAACAGCATTGTCAAAACTGATGATTTCGGGCATTTCTGGCCGTTTTCGTGGGCTATAGTCCACGGTTTTCGGGTCCCGGAAGGATTTCGATGCCCCGTGACCTCTTGGACGCGATTCGAGCGCATCGTCAAAACTCGTGATTTTCGGGCATTTCTGGTCGATTTCGTGGGCTATAGTCCACGGTTTTTGGGTCCCGGGAGGATTTCGGTGCCCCGTGACCCCTGTTACACGACTCTAACGGCATCGTCAAAACTCATGATTTCGGGCGTTTCTGGCCATTTTCGTGGGCTATAGTCCACGGTTTTCGGGTCCCGGAAGGATTTCGATGCCCCGTGACCTCTTGGACGCGATTCGAGCGGCATCGTCAAAACTCGTGATTTCGGGCATTTCTAGCCGTTTTCGTGGTCTATAGTCCATGGTTTTTGGGTCGCTGGAGGATTTCGATGCCCCGTGACCCGCGGTACAGGACTCTAGCGGCATCGTCAAAACACGTGATTTCGGGCATTTCTGGCCGTTTTCGTGGGCTATAGTCCACGGTTTTTGGATCCCGGGAGGATTTCGATGCCCCGTGACCCCTGGTGCACGACTCTAACGGCATCGTCAAAACTCGTGATTTCGGGCATTTTCTGGCCGATTTCGTGGGCTACAGTCCACGGTTTTTTGGGTCTCGGTAGGATTTCGATGACCCGTGGCCCCTGGTACACGACTCTAACGGCATGGTCAAAACACGTGATTTCGGGCATTTCTGGCCGTTTTCGTGGGCTATAGTCCACGGTTTTTGGGTCCCGGAAGGATTTCGATGCCCCGTGACCCCTTGGACACGATTCGAGCGGCATCGTCAAAACTCGTGATTTCGGGCATTTCTGGCCGATTTTGTGGGCTATAGTCCACGGTTTTTGGGGTCCCGGGGGATTTCGGTGCCCCGTGACCCCTGGTACACGACTCTAACAGCATCGTCAAAACTCGTGATTTTGGGCATTTATGGCCGTTTTCGTGGTCTATAGTCCATGGTTTTTGGGTCCCGGGAGGATTTCGATGTCCCGTGACCCCCGGTACAGGACTCTAGCGGCATCCTCAAAACTCGTGATTTCAGGCATTTCTGGACGTTTTCGTGGTATAGTCCACGGTTATTGGGTCCTGGGAGGATTTCGATGCCCCGTGACCCCTAGTACACGACTCTACTGGCATCGTCAAAACTCGTGATTTCGGGCATTTCTGGCCGTTTTCGTGGGCTATAGTCCATGGTTTTTGGGTCCCGGGAGGATTTCGATGCCCCGTGACCCCCGGTACACGACTCTAACGGCATCGTCAAAACTCGTGATTTCGGGCATTTCTGGCCGATTTCGTGGGCTACAGTCCACGATTTTTGGGTCGCGGGAGGATTTCGATGACCCGTGGCCCCTGGTACACGACTCTAACGGCATGGTCAAAACACGTGATTTCGGGCATTTCTGGCCGTTTTAGTGGGCTATAGTCCACGTGTTTTCGGGTCCCGGAAGGATTTCGATGCCCCGTGACCCCTTGGACACGATTCGAGCAGCATCGTCAAAACTCATGATTTCGGGCATTTCTGGCCGATTTCGTGGGCTATAGTCCACGGTTTTTGGGTCCCGGGAGGATTTCGGTGTCCCGTGACCCCTGGTACACGACTCTAACGGCATCGTCAAAGCTCGTGATTTCGGGAATTTATGGCCGTTTTCGTGTTCTATAGTCCATGGTTTTTGGGTCCCGGGAGGATTTCGATGCCACCGTGACCCCCGGTACAGGGACTCTAGCGGCATCCTCAAAACTCGTGATTTCAGGCATTTCTGGACGTTTTCGTGGGCTATAGTCCACGGTTATTGGGTCCTGTGAGGATTTCGATGCCCCGTGGCCCCTTGGACACGATTCGAGCGGCATCGTCAAAACTCGTGATTTCGGGCATTTCTGGCCGATTTCGTGGGCTATAGTCCATGGTTTTTGGGTCCCGGGAGGATTTCGATGCCCCGTGACCCCTGGTGCACGACTCTAACAGCATCGTCAAAAACTCGTGATTTCGGACATTTCTGGCCGTTTTCGTGGTCTATAGTCCAGGGTTTTTGGGTCGCGGGAGGATTTCGATGCCCCGTGACCCCCGGTACAAGACTCTAGCGGCATCGTCAAAACTCGTGATTTCGGGCATTTCTGGACGTTTTCATGGGCTATAGTTCACGGTTATTGGGTCCTGGGAGGATTTTCGATGCCCCGTGACCCCTGGTACACAACTCTAACGGCATGGACAAAACTCGTGATTTAGGGCATTTCTAGCCGTTTTTGTGGGCTATAGTCCACGGTTTTTGGGCCCCGGGAGGATTCCGATGCCCCGTGACCCCCGGTACTGGACTCTAGCGGCATCGTCAAAACTCGTGATTTCGGGCATTTCTGGCCGATTTCGTGGGCTATAGTCCACGGTTTTTGGGTCCCGTGAGGATTTCGATGCCCCCGTGGCCCCTGTTACACAACTCTAACGGCATGGTCAAAACACGTGATTTCGGGCATTTCTGGCCGTTTTCGTGGGCTATAGTCCACGGTTTTTGGGTCCCGGGAGGATTTTGATGACCCGTGGCCCCTGGTACACAACTCTAACGGGATGGTCAAAACACGTGATTTCGGGCATTTCTGGCCGTTTTCGTGGGCTATAATCCATGGTTTTTGGGTCCCGGAGGATTTCGTTGCCCCGTGACCCCTGGTACACGACTCTAACAGCATTGTCAAAACTGATGATTTCGGGCATTTCTGGCCGTTTTCGTGGGCTATAGTCCACGGTTTTCGGGTCCCGGAAGGATTTCGATGCCCCGTGACCTCTTGGACGCGATTCGAGCGGCATCGTCAAAACTCGTGATTTCGGGCATTTCTGGTCGATTTCGTGGGCTATAGTCCACGGTTTTTGGGTCCCGGGAGGATTTCGGTGCCCCGTGACCCCTGTTACACGACTCTAACGGCATCGTCAAAACTCATGATTTCGGGCGTTTCTGGCCATTTTCGTGGGCTATAGTCCACGGTTTTTCGGGTCCCGGAAGGATTTCGATGCCCCGTGACCTCTTGGACGCGATTCGAGCGGCATCGTCAAAACTCGTGATTTCGGGCATTTCTAGCCGTTTTCGTGGTCTATAGTCCATGGTTTTTGGGTCGCTGGAGGATTTCGATGCCCCGTGACCCGCGGTACAGGACTCTAGCGGCATCGTCAAAACTCGTGATTTCGGGCATTTCTGGACGTTTTCGTGGGCTATAGTCCACTGTTATTGGGTCCTGGGAGGATTTCGATCCCCCGTGACCCCCCAGTACACGACTCTAACGGCATCGTCAAAACTCGTGATTTCGGGCATTTCTGGCCGATTTCGTGGGCTACAGTCCACGGTTTTTGGGTCTCGGTAGGATTTCGATGACCCGTGGCCCCTGGTACACGACTCTAACGGCATGGTCAAAACACGTGATTTCGGGCATTTCTGGCCGTTTTCGTGGGCTATAGTCCACGGTTTTTTGGGTCCCGGAAGGATTTCGATGCCCCGTGACCCCTTGGACACGATTCGAGCGGCATCGTCAAAACTCGTGATTTCGGGCATTTCTGGCCGATTTTGTGGGCTATAGTCCACGGTTTTTGGGTCCCGGGGGGATTTCGGTGCCCCGTGACCCCTGGTACACGACTCTAACAGCATCGTCAAAACTCGTGATTTTGGGCATTTATGGCCGTTTTCGTGGTCTATAGTCCATGGTTTTTGGGTCCCGGGAGGATTTCGATGTCCCGTGACCCCCGGTACAGGACTCTAGCGGCATCCTCAAAACTCGTGATTTCAGGCATTTCTGGACGTTTTCGTGGGTATAGTCCACGGTTATTGGGTCCTGGGAGGATTTCGATGCCCCGTGACCCCTAGTACACGACTCTACTGGCATCGTCAAAACTCGTGATTTCGGGCATTTCTGGCCGTTTTCGTGGGCTATAGTCCATGGTTTTTGGGTCCCGGGAGGATTTCGATGCCCCGTGACCCCCGGTACACGACTCTAACGGCATCGTCAAAACTCGTGATTTCGGGCATTTCTGGCCGATTTCGTGGGCTACAGTCCACGATTTTTGGGTCCCGGGAGGATTTCGATGACCCGTGGCCCCTGGTACACGACTCTAACGGCATGGTCAAAACACGTGATTTCGGGCATTTCTGGCCGTTTTAGTGGGCTATAGTCCACGGTTTTCGGGTCCCGGAAGGATTTCGATGCCCCGTGACCCCTTGGACACGATTCGAGCAGCATCGTCAAAACTCATGATTTCGGGCATTTCTGGCCGATTTCGTGGGCTATAGTCCACGGTTTTTGGGTGTCCCGTGACCCCTGGTACACGACTCTAACGGCATCGTCAAAGCTCGTGATTTCGGGAATTTATGGCCGTTTTCGTGTTCTATAGTCCATGGTTTTTGGGTCCCGGGAGGATTTCGATGCCCCGTGACCCCCGGTACAGGACTCTAGCGGCATCCTCAAAACTCGTGATTTCAGGCATTTCTGGACGTTTTCGTGGGCTATAGTCCACGGTTATTGGGTCCTGTGAGGATTTCGATGCCCCGTGGCCCCTTGGACACGATTCGAGCGGCATCGTCAAAACTCGTGATTTCGGGCATTTCTGGCCGATTTCGTGGGCTATAGTCCATGGTTTTTGGGTCCCGGGAGGATTTCGATGCCCCGTGACCCCTGGTGCACGACTCTAACAGCATCGTCAAAACTCGTGATTTCGGACATTTCTGGCCGTTTTCGTGGTCTATAGTCCAGGGTTTTTGGGTCGCGGGAGGATTTCGATGCCCCGTGACCCCCGGTACAAGACTCTAGCGGCATCGTCAAAACTCGTGATTTCGGGCATTTCTGGACGTTTTCATGGGCTATAGTTCACGGTTATTGGGTCCTGGGAGGATTTCGATGCCCCGTGACCCCTGGTACACAACTCTAACGGCATGGACAAAACTCGTGATTTAGGGCATTTCTAGCCGTTTTTGTGGGCTATAGTCCACGGTTTTTGGGCCCCGGGAGGATTCCGATGCCCCGTGACCCCCGGTACTGGACTCTAGCGGCATCGTCAAAACTCGTGATTTCGGGCATTTCTGGCCGATTTCGTGGGCTATAGTCCACGGTTTTTGGGTCCCGTGAGGATTTCGATGCCCCGTGGCCCCTGTTACACAACTCTAACGGCATGGTCAAAACACGTGATTTCGGGCATTTCTGGCCGTTTTCGTGGGCTATAGTCCACGGTTTTTGGGTCCCGGGAGGATTTTGATGACCCGTGGCCCCTGGTACACAACTCTAACGGGATGGTCAAAACACGTGATTTCGGGCATTTCTGGCCGTTTTCGTGGGCTATAATCCATGGTTTTTGGGTCCCGGGAGGATTTCGTTGCCCCGTGACCCCTGGTACACGACTCTAACAGCATTGTCAAAACTGATGATTTCGGGCATTTCTGGCCGTTTTCGTGGGCTATAGTCCACGGTTTTCGGGTCCCGGAAGGATTTCGATGCCCCGTGACCTCTTGGACGCGATTCGAGCGGCATCGTCAAAACTCGTGATTTCGGGCATTTCTGGTCGATTTCGTGGGCTATAGTCCACGGTTTTTGGGTCCCGGGAGGATTTCGGTGCCCCGTGACCCCTGTTACACGACTCTAACGGCATCGTCAAAACTCATGATTTCGGGCGTTTCTGGCCATTTTCGTGGGCTATAGTCCACGGTTTTCGGGTCCCGGAAGGATTTCGATGCCCCGTGACCTCTTGGACGCGATTCGAGCGGCATCGTCAAAACTCGTGATTTCGGGCATTTCTAGCCGTTTTCGTGGTCTATAGTCCATGGTTTTTGGGTCGCTGGAGGATTTCGATGCCCCGTGACCCGCGGTACAGGACTCTAGCGGAATCGTCAAAACTCGTGATTTCGGGCATTTCTGGACGTTTTCGTGGGCTATAGTCCACTGTTATTGGGTCCTGGGAGGATTTCGATCCCCCGTGACCCCCAGTACACGACTCTACTGGCATCGTCAAAACTCGTGATTTCGGGCATTTCTGGCCGTTTTCGTAGGCTATATTCGATGGTTTTTGGGTCCCGGGAGGATTTCGATGTCCCGTGACCCCCGGTACACGACTCTAACGGCATCGTCAAAACTCGTGATTTCGGGCATTTCTGGCCGATTTCGTGGGCTACAGTCCATGGTTTTTGGGTCCCGGGAGGATTTCGATGACCCGTGGCCCCTGGTACACGACTCTAACGGCATGGTCAAAACACGTGATTTCGGGCATTTCTGGCCGTTTTCGTGGGCTATAGTCCACGGTTTTTGGGTCCCGGGAGGATTTCGATGCCCCGTGACCCCCGGTACTGGACTCTAGCGGCATCGTCAAAACTCGTGATTTCGGGCATTTCTGGCCGATTTCGTGGGCTACTGTCCACGGTTTTTGGGCCCCGGGAGGATTTCGATGCCCCGTGACCCCCGGTACTGGACTCTAGCGGCATCGTCAAAACTCGTGATTTCGGGCATTTCTGGCCGATTTCGTGGGCTATAGTCCACGGTTTTTGGGTCCCGTGCGGATTTCGATGCCCCGTGGCCCCTGGTACACAACTCTAACGGCATGGTCAAAACACGTGATTTCGGGCATTTCTGGCCGTTTTCGTGGGCTATAGTCCACGGTTTTTGGGTCCCGGGAGGTTTTCGATGCCCCGTGACCCCTGGTGCACGACTCTAACGGCATCGTCAAAACTCGTGATTTCGGGCATTTCTGGCCGATTTCGTGGGCTACAGTCCACGGTTTTTGGGTCCCGGTAGGATTTCGATGACCCGTGGCCCCTGGTACACGACTCTAACGGCATGGTCAAAACACGTGATTTCGGTTATTTCTGGCCGTTTTCGTGGGCTATAGTCCACGGTTTTTGGGTCCCGGAAGGATTTCGATGCCCCGTGACCCCTTGGACACGATTCGAGCGGCATCGTCAAAACTCGTGATTTCGGGCATTTCTGGCCGATTTTGTGGGCTATAGTCCACGGTTTTTGGGTCCCGGGGGGATTTCGGTGCCCCGTGACCCCTGGTACACGACTCTAACAGAATCGTCAAAACTCGTGATTTCGGGCATTTATGGCCGTTTTCGTGGTCTATAGTCCATGGTTTTTGGGTCCCGGGAGGATTTCGATGTCCCGTGACCCCCGGTACAGGACTCTAACGGCATGGTCAAAACACGTGATTTCGGGCATTTCTGGACGTTTTCGTGGGCTATAGTCCACGGTTTTTGGGTCCCGGGAGGATTTGATGCCCCGTGAACCCTGGTGCACGACTCTAACGGCATCGTCAAAACTCGTGATTTCGGGCATTTCTGGCCGATTTTGTGGGCTACTGTCCACGGTTTTGGTCCCGGGAGGATTTCGATGCCCCGTGGCCCCTGGTACACCACTCTAGCGGCATGGTCAAAACACGTGATTTCGGTCATTTCTGGCCGTTTTCGTGGGCTATAGTCCATGGTTTTTGGGTCCCAGGAGGATTTTGCTGCCCCGTGACCCCTGGTACACGACTCTAACAGGATCGTCAAAACTTGTGATTTCGGGCATTTCTGGCCGTTTTCATGGGCTATTGTCCACGGTTTTCGGGTCCCGGAAGGATTTCGATGCCCCTTGACCCCTTTTACACGATTCGAGCGTCATCGTTAAAACTGATGATTTCGGGCATTTCTGTCCGATTTCGTGGGCTATAGTCCACGGTTTTTGGGTCCCGGGAGGATTTCGATGCCCCGTGACCCCTGGTACACGACTCTAACAACATCGTCAAAACTCATGATTTCGGGCATTTCTGGCCGTTTTCGTGCGCTATAGTCCACGGTTTTTGGGTCCCGGGAGGATTTCGGTGCCCCGTGACCCCTGGTACACGACTCTAACGGCATCGTCAAAACTCATGATTTCGGGCGTTTCTGGCCATTTTCGTGGGCTATAGTCCACGGTTTTCGGGTCCCGGAAGGATTTCGATGCCCCGTGACCTCTTGGACGCGATTCGAGCGGCATCGTCAAAACTCGTGATTTCGGGCATTTCTGGCCGTTTTCGTGGTCTATAGTCCATGGTTTTTGGGTCGCTGGAGGATTTCGATGCCCCGTGACCCCCGGTACAGGACTCTAGCGGCATCGTCAAAACTCGTGATTTCGGGCATTTCTGGACGTTTTCGTGGGCTATAGTCCACTGTTATTGGGTCCTGTGAGGATTTCGATCCCCCGTGACCCCCAGTACACAACTCTACTGGCATCGTCAAAACTCGTGATTTCGGGCATTTCTGGCCGTTTTCGTAGGCTATATTCGATGGTTTTTGGGTCCCGGGAGGATTTCGATGCCCCGTGACCCCCGGTACACGACTCTAACGGCATCGTCAAAACTCGTGATTTCGGGCATTTCTGGCCGATTTCGTGGGCTACAGTCCACGGTTTTTGGGTCCCGGGAGGATTTCGATGACCCGTGGCCCCTGGTACACGACTCTAACGGCATGGTCAAAACACGTGATTTCGGGCATTTCTGGCCGTTTTCGTGGGCTATAGTCCACGGTTTTTGGGCCCCGGGAGGATTTCGATGCCCCGTGACCCCCGGTACTGGACTCTAGCGGCATCGTCAAAACTCGTGATTTCGGGCATTTCTGGCCGATTTCGTGGGCTATAGTCCACGGTTTTTGGGTCCCGTGCGGATTTCGATGCCCCGTGGCCCCTGGTACACAACTCTAACGGCATGGTCAAAACACGTGATTTCGGGCATTTCTGGCCGTTTTCGTGGGCTATAGTCCACGGTTTTTGGGTCCCGGGAGGATTTCGATGCCCCGTGACCCCTGGTGCACGACTCTAACGGCATCGTCAAAACTCGTGATTTCGGGCATTTCTGGCCGATTTCGTGGGCTACAGTCCACGGTTTTTGGGTCTCGGTAGGATTTCAATGACCCGTGGCCCCTGGTACACGACTCTAACGGCATGGTCAAAACACGTGATTTCGGGCATTTCTGGCCGTTTTCGTGGGCTATAGTCCACGGTTTTTGGGTCCCGGAAGGATTTCGATGCCCCGTGACCCCTTGGACACGATTCGAGCGGCATCGTCAAAACTCGTGATTTCGGGCATTTCTGGCCGATTTTGTGGGCTATAGTCCACGGTTTTTGGGTCCCGGGGGGATTTCGGTGCCCCGTGACCCCTGGTACACGACTCTAACAGCATCGTCAAAACTCGTGATTTCGGGCATTTATGGCCGTTTTCGTGGTCTATAGTCCATGGTTTTTGGGTCCCGGGAGGATTTCGATGTCCCGTGACCCCCGGTACAGGACTCTAGCGGCATCCTCAAAACTCGTGATTTCAGGCATTTCTGGACGTTTTCGTGGGTATAGTCCACGGTTATTGGGTCCTGGGAGGATTTCGATGCCCCGTGACCCCTAGTACACGACTCTACTGGCATCGTCAAAACTCGTGATTTCGGGCATTTCTGGCCGTTTTCGTGGGCTATAGTCCATGGTTTTTGGGTCCCGGGAGGATTTCGATGCCCCGTGACCGTACATGACTCTAACAGCATCGTCAAAACTCGTGATTTCGGGCATTTCTGGCCGTTTTCGTGGGCTATAGTCTACGGTTTTTGGGTCCCGGGAGGATTTCGATGCCCCGTGACCCCTGGTACATGACTCTAACAGCATCGTCAAAACTCGTGATTTCGGGCATTTCTGTCCGATTTCGTGGGCTATAGTCCATGGTTTTTGGGTCCCTGGAGGATATCGGTGCCCCGTGACCCCTGTTACACGACTCTAACGGCATCGTCAAAACTCGTGATTTCGGGCATTTATGGCCGTTTTCGTGTTCTATAGTCCATGGTTTTTGTGTCGCGGGAGGATTTCGATGCCCCGTGACCCCCGGTACAGGACTCTAGCGGCATCGTCAAAACTCGTGATTTCGGGCATTTCTGGACGTTTTCGTGGGCTATAGTCCATGGTTATTGGGTCCTGGGAGGATTTCGATGCCCCGTGACCCCCAGTACACGACTCTACTGGCATCGTCAAAACTCGTGATTTCGGACATTTCTGGCCGTTTTCGTGGGCTATAGTCGATGGTTTTTGGGTCCCGGGAGGATTTCGATGCCCCGTGACCCCCGGTACACGACTCTAACGGCATCGTCAAACTCGTGATTTCGGGCATTTCTGGCCGTTATCGTATGTCATACTACCGAAGAACTTAAGGAAAATATTAGATTCATGATTCTTAAACTAATAAATAGAAAACACTATTGTTGTAATGGCATGTTTTGTTCAATCTTATTACTATAAACAATAAGCAAGTGATCACCATAAGCCTATAATCTCTCAGTTGTGCGGTCAATCGGGCTACCTGTAATATAAACGTCTGTGCTACTCATTATATGTGATCAAAATGTGGTGATGGAAAAGTGTATGTTATATTGATCTCAAGTTTTACAAACGGGTCTGATGTGAGTAACAAATGGTGGACATAAAGTGTGTCATTTGGAGCACTAAGGGAACCATAGTGTTGCCCATCACCAAATTTGCCACATAGTTTTCAATGGCATCGGTGCTATATTTCAGATTTACCTACATTGCTTGATGCCAAAACCACATGCAGGTGAACCCGTCTGTGTTTGTAGTTTCTTACCTAAAGGCTACACAAGTTGAAGTAAAGAAATGCTCCTTACTCAGTGCTGTGCATGATCAACCATTATTTATTGATTTGTTTATTTTTTTTGTTGAGTTTTGGTATGGGATCATCTACATGCGCCGGCTCCCTCTTTTGTACTTTTGGCATTTCTATTTGGCACCTCCACAACGTAGAAACTCAATGCCAAAAGCCATATTGCCTATTTAGCACCTCTATTTGGCTACCATTGTGGCTCCTCTAATGAAAAAATTGCTTCACTTTGAAAAGAAAATATCATGATCTAATAAAAAATAGGGAAACTGGATAGAGATCTGTACGTACTAACCTTGCGGTTGTATTTCTATTGATTGCCGTTGGCTTAGAAATCTACTGACGTGCATGTTTTGATGTTTTCATGAGGCTAAGTATACACGTATAGTAATTGGGCTTCTCCTGTTTAACCAACGTATCCGTTTTTTTTATATTTTTTTAGAACGGCACGTCCGGCCGGAAGGATTTTTGTTTAGAACAACACATCCCGCTGGACTCTTTTTTAACGGACCAGCCGGACTCTTTTTTGTTGAAGGACATATAACGTGTCAAGGCTGAACAACATGGTTACGTAATAAATCTATCTTCACTTAAAATCCTAGCCATTTATTTTAAATTCAACTATCAAAAATAATTAAGAGGATATGACTTAATGTGGTGTCTCTATTTAAAACCTCTGTATTGTGCTTTTAGTATATAACAGATGAAAGTTATCTAATTTGAAACGGAGGAAGTAGCTACCATCAGTTCCAAAACAGTTTCGCTATCAAAATGTGTAGGATACATGCGTTGTCGTAAAATCCCGACGTATTATTTGTTTTGTTTCGGTGAATTGAAAAGATTCACTGGTGCCAACAATGGCAACGGCAGCAGGCATGTCAGCGGAGGGCAGGTTGTTGACGATGTCGGGGCCGCCGGCGCTGCTAGTAGATCTAGCTAGCCATTCGTGTGAACATACATATGGGCGTGCATCTCATCGATCTCGTGTTTGGCGAAGCTAGCGATTGTGTCTCTAACTTTGCTCGTGGCTTGAGTAATTTGAAGTGAAGAAATATATGCATCTTTGGAAATAAGCATTCACTTTTATTTGTCATCTTTGATTCTATTAAAGGAGAGGCAAAACTTTGGATGACCGCGGGAGCAAAACGGTCGAGTGAACTCATTCCAGAGAGGCAAACTCCTTGTAATAATGTTTTTTGTAAGACTAGTTATAGTGAGAGTAACATAGGTAGTATTGTGTATTCCACGAGGCAAAAAAATAATGTGGCACTGCAAATTAATGATGAAAAAGAAACATAACGTATTTTGAAACAAGATGAGTTTACAACCTAATTAATACAACATTATATGATATCACAGATATGTTACTCCCCATAATGGAGGTAGTAACATGATTAGTATCATATGTATGATAATAATATTATATGATACTTCCCACTATACTAGTCTAAACTCATTCTTAATTTAATAAATCGATTCTAGCCCAGTACTATCACTAGCATCAATTCTAGTCCACTGCTATCAGCACCTTTGCGGCTTTGGCCGCCATTTTTGCACGTGCACAAGCTACTCGGATCCATCTCCATCAACACTACCCAAACTACTATTGAGTCGAGATGGTCACCGTTTTCCTTCCTACGACCATGTACGTTGATCCTTGCATAGTTGCATGTGGTGGCCGTGTGCTGCTGTTGGCCAAGTGGGTGGATCCTACCACGTGCTAACTCCAATGTGACTTTCCTACTATGCTACATCTATCTATGGACAGGCCATTATCTCACGTGGGTGTAGTCCAGGCCGCTAAAATGTTGATTCCTCACCGCACCTTATCTCTGAAAATATATACTAATTCATGTATGTATGACCTATAGTTATCCGCATGAATATTAAGAAATGAGTATTTGAGATATGGTGTACTCATTTGTTCCCCATTTTTTTTAGAAGAAAGGAGTGTCCCTCGTAGCCACTAAGGGTGTGTTTGGTAGGTTGTATAATCCACCAAACCTTTTCCAAGTGAGACATGCTCATATGTGCCAGGTTGGCCTGAGAATTTCTTCTATGTTTGGTAACCCGTATAAGCTGAGTCAAGCTGGAACTAGATGATGTTTGGTAGCCTGTATGGACTGGTACGGGCGGAGACTAGGTCCAGGAAATTGAAATTACACATAGGTCCAAACTTTCACACATAAGACCTTACACAAAAAATAAAAAAGCAATCAGGTCCTACGAAATTCCCAAATCGATTTGGGTCACAGTGGTGCTCGTCTCCGGCGGTGGTGCTCGTCACCGGCACTCGGGATCCTCAGTGGCGGTGCAAGGAGGCGGCGGAGGTGGTCCTCTTGGCCGCGCGACTTTGGGCGGACTGAGGTGACGCCGGGGCGAAGCCAGTTGGTCCCAGTGGAGCTTGACAGGAGCACGAGCTCCATCAACAGGGCCGAGCGGGGCTGCTCCCTCAACAGGGCCGAGCGGGGCGGAGGAGGACGGGGCGCGAGCGTGGCGGCGGAGTACGGGGCGCGAGCGGGGCGGCGGAGGTCCAGGCCGTGCGGGGAGACGGTGGGACGAGCCGGATTCGGCGGTGTGGTGGGGGAGAGGAGGAGAGCAGAGGCAGGGAAGGAGACGGGCGTGGGGGCGAATGACACGGTTTTTCGGGAGGGGCTGGGTCGCGAGGCGTCAGTGGGCCCACGTGCGGGATGATTTTCCGTATGCCTTCAGCCAGGCTGAGATGAGAAGCTCGAATCGAGCTTCACAAGTGGGCATTGCTGAGGACTCTTTTTCGTATGAGGTGGGCATGGCCCAAACGAGAAAACCGGGCTACCAAACAGCCGAAAGGTGGGTGGGGAGAGATTTCTGAGCCCACCCAACCTACCAAACACGCCCTAAGTGAAAATCAATTTGTAAAATCCCCCCGTTCGAGTTTGGAACATATTTTCTGATTGGAACCTTATAGTTTAGATTTTTTTCTCAAAAAGCTACATGCTTACATAAAGGAAACTGAGGGGGTATAATATTACAAAAATCATAAGAACATTGTAAGAAAATAATAGTACAGAACATGGCTAAACGATTTTTTTGGCTCAAAGATTGATTTGCAACAAAAAAAAACACCAACAAATTTAAAGCTATTACAAAAAAAAAACTATGTGTTTGTGGCATTTTGAAAACTGGGTAAGCAAGACTTTTTTCTCTGCATATTCATTTGTAACAAAAATCACTAACTATGTGAACAAAAATCACAACAATAACAACGTTTTGTTTTTACCAATCTTAAAAGGTTGTTAAGCAAACTAAAATTACAAATGATTACAACAACAAAACTATATGTTTGCAGCAACAAAAATGGTTAGGTATCAATTTATTGTTGCAGTTCCCATGATTAGTGGCGATGCACGAGGACCGTAGTAGTGGCATATCTCTACGCTTGTGTAGATGAATAATAGAAACAATAGTACAAGTTGTTTATTTGTGAACGGTTGTGTTTACAATTAAGAACATTGCCTGGTTGCAAAATTTATGTATTCAATGAAAGAATTGTCTTTCATTTAGTCGACTTCAGAAACATCTTCTTCAGATCAGGTTCTCTCCAAACTTATCATACAAATCTCTTGACTCCTGAGTACTGTTGGGGGCATATCCATTTCTCTTTTAACGGTCAGGCCAGTTCGTGCTCTAACTTGGCGTTCTGACTCATGATGTGTACTCTCTGGACTTTGAAACAAGAGTATGCAATAAAAAGTTGGTGACGCTCTTTTTTTTTCAGAAAAAAAGGAGCAGATACCAAGTACACATTACCCGCCTCGAGGAAGGTTCCTGTACAGAAACGTGTAGTGCTAGCTGTTCCTCGAATCGGAAAGGCTATATAAACGAAGCCCCGTGTGCCGGTACTTCCACAAATAAGTTGCATGGTACTGGTTGTAGAGCAACACATCTAGTACGGGCCGGATAATTGCTTGCTGATCCATCTCCAACTGAAGGAAGGTAATCTCCAACTGATTGTTCTGTAAGATTTTCCTACTTATCACACATGCATCATTCATGAAATCACACGTACCCTGAATCCCTCATCAAAGCGCTGAGAACTTGCCTGTGGCAAGATAATTAGGTGGGTGGTTGTACTCCTAACACATCAGAGTTCAGACACTAGGTTTGACACTGGTTTTTTTTCATTTAGTCAAAATATTCTTGTATCTCTACGCCTTCCTGATCCTGTTTTAAGATTGTAAGCTCCACAACATTTTAAACATGCCCACGCAACAAAAACATTGCGCATATAAAAAAAATTAAAGTATGTATTATCCGTGCTAATGTGAAAATCATTCAAAAAGTCTTACATCATTTTTAACACGTGTCCATGCAAGCAAAAGATAGGTATATACAAAAGCTGGAATTAGTTTCCACAAACAGTTTAAGAATGGTGAGGTGCCAACACCATGAATATTTCTTGTACTAGTAGCTTGTAACTTACTCCCTTCGTTACTAAATATATAAAATTTTACCTTTTCAGTTTTCTTACATTCGTATGCATCTAAACACGTTGTAGTATATTTAGTTTCGATCTTGAGATATCTAAGGAATATATATATATATATTATGGAACGGATGGAGAACATGGAAATCAAATTAGAGCCAATTATGGTAGCAAGCTAGTGGCAATTATGGCAAGCCGTGGAAGTCAAAGAAAACATGGATAAGATTTGCTCTAGAAACTATGGCTACCACTCACGTGGAAATATTTTTGCTCTAGAAAACTGGACGTGTTCCTCCGAGACCGAGAGCGTGACCGGCCGGCTGATCGATCAGTCGGCAGCTCTGAAGATTTTTCCTTATTCGAACAAAAAATGTCCGCGTCTCGTTATCTTGTTGTAAGACTATATCTTGCCATTTAGAGAAGGCATGCATACCTGATTTACGTTTGTATCCAACGAGACATTTTAACATTATTAATTTGACTACATTTCAGATTCTTTCTGTTTGCAATTGCAAGTAGGACGTCATGGCGCCAGGGAGAACGATGATGGTGCAGGAGCTAGCTGGCGCTCTGGCCACGCCCGATTTGCCAACCCAGTACGTCGTGCGCGCGCACGACGAGCAGCAGCTTGCCTCGGCGCCCATGGCGCCGATCCCCGTCATCGACCTCGGCCTCCTTTCCATGGAGGACGGCGCCGGCGACGAGGCAACCAAACTCCGGTCAACCCTCGAGTGCTGGGGCATCATCATGGTAAGTAATAATGTTGTCAAGTCAGCTGTTGCCTTGCCTGTTAAAGATTACTCACGGGAACCCGTGAATGTGTACTTCAACTCTTGGGAGTAAATTTTTGACCCATTTTATAGGGAAAAGTACCGTGTCGTATATGATAGTAAAATTAGTATCACTAGTTTCATTTTGAAATACCCAAAATATATCGATGTTATGTCAAATATGTTGCTATATGTTTCTATAAATGTGGTCAATTTTTAAAATTAAAAGTTTGACTTAATAATACTATACTATAAGTACACTTATTTGAGTATGTATAGGGATTACATATAAATCATGCATCATATTCATCATCGAATATGTTCCCGCGTAGGTGAGCAACCACGGCGTGGACGCCACCGTTATGGACGACATGAGAGCCGCGTTGAAGGAGTTTTTCGGGCGGCCGCCACAAGAGAAAAAGAGATCCTCCAACCTGAACGGCGGCGGGGGGTACCACCAGGTGGAGGGGTACGGGAATGACCGGGTGAACTCCCATGACCAGATCCTAGACTGGTCCGACCGCATATACGTCAAGGTGGAGCCACATGACGAGCAGTGCATTGCCTCCTGGCCACCGAATTCAGAAACCTTCAGGTGAACGCCCAATCTCTCTCTCTCTCTCTCTCTCTCTCTCTCTCTCTCTCTCTCATACTCATAGAGCGATGTCCACGACAGGATGGATTCGTTGAAGGATCATCAACAACAACGTCAAACATCGATAGAAAGCGCAGCTCTCCTGCGTCGGTCTAAAAAAAATAACAATGTCAAACATTAATATTGCTTTGTTGCAGGGATGCCATGCAGGAATTTGCAAAGCAATGCGGGGTGATGAAGGACCGCCTACTCCGGGAGATGGCCAAGCTACTTGAGCTTGACGACAACGACTACTTTGTGAACCAGCTTGGGGAGAGGGCGCCAACTCACACTAGGTGCAGCTATTACCCCAAGTGTCCAAGGCCGGACCTCGTGTTTGGCCTCAAGCCCCACTCTGATGGAACTGTTGTTACTGTCGTCATGGTCGATGAAACTGTCGGTGGCCTGCAAGTTCTCAAGGATGGGATCTGGTGGGATGTACCCGTCGTACCTAACACAATGCTGGCCATTATAGGAGATCAAATTCAGGTAAGAAATACATTTTTATTGAAGAAGTCATATTTCTTGCAAAGTTACTCCGTTAGGTAGTTCAAATAAAGACAACATAAAAGTCCACAACCTAGTGAGAAAAAACTCATGAAGACAAGTTGCCCTCTATATATGAGATAAGTTTCTTTTTCCAACTAGTAACTTTGATACATGACACCATTCCCTTCTTTGTTTAGCAACTTCCTAAATTGAATAGGATTTTGGTGTATCATAAAGGAAATGAACGTCCTCACAACCATTTTTGTATGTACTCCCTCTCTACTTAAATACAAGGCCACTTCATGTTCACGCCTAATTAATTTTGACTAGTAGTAACCAACAAAATAGAGTTATATGCCACCAAAAATTATCATCAGGAAGTTCTATCAAATGTGAATCCAACGACATACGTTTTTGTGGTATTGATACACATTTTTTATGTAAAATTAATGGTCAATATGAGACCTAAAATATAAAGTGCTATTGTAATTAAAGACAAAGCGAGTATTCGTGTCCCATTATTTGGCCTGCCCAAAATTTAGAAGTACTCTATAATGTCATATAAAACAAAGTAGTCAAAGTTACATGGTTGGGACGCCGAAACAACCATCGGAATTTTATATATTGCTAACAGTTTCAAAACTCTTGGGCTGTGTTAATGAAACTAAAACTTGTGTGACACAGATAATGAGCAATGGGATATTTAAGGGCCCGTGGCATAGGGTCGTGACAAATGCAAACAAAGAGAGGCTATCAGCTGCTTTGGACTTCTCAGTGCACCACGAGAGAGAAATCGAGCCATGCGCTCAGCTGGTCAGTCAGAAGAGGCCGGCATTGTACAGAAAGGTGAAGGTCAAGGACTACCTGGCTGGGCTGTACGATCGTTTTACTGAAGGGAAAAGGACTATCGACTCAGTGCAGATATAACTAAGTAATACTATCATGCATGCATGTTTCCATACAACAAATGTCGGCTCTTTGAATAAATGTTTTGTATCATGTATCCTTACATACGTGCAAAGTATGTTTACTATTTTTTCAATAAAACATGTAATTTCTTATATATATTAGTAAAAGTTACAACTGTGCACTAGAGCAAAACAGGCCACTGGTCCCGGGCCGTGAGGGCTTTTTGCCCCGGTCACGCGCCCGGGACAGCGTGTTCGGGACAAATAGGCCCCCCTATTTGTCCCGGGCACGCCACGGCCCGGGACCAATAGGGGGGCCACGTGGCCAGTCAAGGCAGGCTCTGCCTGCGACTCATTTGTCCCGGTTCGTAATACGAACCGGGACAGTATATATGTTTTTTTTTGTTTCTTTTATTTTGTTTCCTGTTTTCTATTTTTGTTTCTGTTTTCTATTTATGTTACTGATTCTTTTGTGTTTGTGTTTTTTCATTTATGTTTCATTTCAAACAATATCGAGTTGCATATTATACGTTACTATGTAATATATATCATGAATACACGATTTTTTCCTCGGGATATAGTCATGAATACCACTAGTACACGAGTTCTCCCAAACAAATATTTACAACCGGAAGATCATGTCTGTACCGGGGACACGGCTAAGTACAAATATTTTTTTACATGACAGAGAATCATTAGGCCCTATTTTTTCCTCGGGATGGTCTTTTTTGGCGGCCGGATTATACTGCATTCTGCGCCTGGCTTTATGACATAGTCAAGCAGAAAGCCCGCAATTTCCTCCACGATTGGTAGTAGGCGGTCTTTTGCTTCTAGCCTGTTCCGGATCGTCTCAAACTAAAAAGGAGAGATCAACACCAATATATCAACCATTATGAAAATAATTCAATTTGAGAAGTGAACAAGTTTGAATGAATTGTTAACGTACCCTATTCCAGTCTGCACCCTCATTGAAGTGAATTCGGATGAACTCGCAGACATAGAATCCACACAAATTGGTGCCTTGTTGTTGCTTCGCGCACTTTATGATAGAATAAGATAAGAAATTAATAAAAAATAATCATAAATATTGAAAAAATGGTATTGTGAGACTGAAATTAAGAATATGCGTATGTGGAACCTAGCTAGTATACGTCTTTACCTCTCGCCATTTAAAAGTGAGGTTCTTAGCTATACCGACATCCTTGTGGAAACCGGTGAACTTGTCCCAAACCCTGAAGTTTACGGTATGAAAAATTAGTAAAGAAGTTAACTAATTACTATATATTATTAGAAAAGACGAGGTCGATTGTGATAATTATCGAAATTACCTCTGAAGCATCTGTTTCGTGTCCTCGAACTTTTCTTCAGGTTTCGATAATGGGTCCAAGACATCAACGATTGCCTTTTCAACATCAATCTCCAATAATACCCAGTGAAATCTGCCATATGTTTATATTTGTTAATAACTAAATCATCAATTACATATACTTAATTAACATCGAGTATGTATAAGAAAGTAAACAACTCACTCGAAGTTGAACGGGAAAATTATGGTGCTTTTGTAATGTTGCGCCATCAAATAAGTAAGCAATAGCTCCTCCGTATCATCTGGGTAATGTAACAAACCATGATGATGAACTCGATTAGGATCAATGAATCCAATCTTGTGATTGAGTCCCAGCTTTCGAGATTGTATAATTTTCAGCCTGCATAATAGAGTACAAAAGTAATATAGTGATAAGGATAATTACAAGCAATGAAAAATAAGTATGACATATATACATAATTTAATTACTTACATGCAAAAGGCACTGATGATAAATTTGTCGAGCGCGTCAAAATTGAATAACTGCCATAATTCGCAATACTCGATTTGAACCTCATCATCACCTGGTCCAAAAAAATCCTTTGGAATTTTCCCGTAGAGCCAGTCTCCTTCTTGACTTCTCGTGGTACGCAAGTACCATGCATTGAGTTGGTGCAACCTAGCTGGTAGAGTGCGCACCATTGCAGGGTCGACAAGATCTTGTCCTCTCACATATGTCCGCACTACCTCATGTATGGTGACACTCTCGCCAGCTTGCAATGCCTTCAGCTCTGCCAGAGTTATACCCATATCTCTAACTTGCTGCGAAAGTACATCATCGATCGGGTTCCGGTTGTAAGGCGCCAATATGAGTGGAGGGGCCGATTGTCCCGCCTGCATTCCGAGCTGTGGAACATCTCTCTTCTGGGTGGCAGCAGATTTTTGTTCTTCCCGCACTCTCTTAGATGTACGCACCAGAACGCGTGTGTAGTCATCGTCCATATTTAGTTCATATTGCGACGGATGCGTAAGAAATTCTATGGCCCACCGTATCGCTTCCGGAGAATAAACCGGAACAGGCAAAGACATCTTTTTTGCCTTCTTTCTCTAGGAAGTCTGGATCTCCTCGACCCTTGTATCGACATCTTTGCGAGAGTTCACAAAGCAAGACTTCCCGGCCGTTTCGCTTTTCTGAGTACTAGTCGACGCAGCGGTGCACTTCCGCTTCTTTTGCGGAGGCGATGGAGTCCGTTGACGCGGCGGAGTACGCTCACGCGGCGGAGTACGCTCATGCGACGGCGGAGATGGACTAGCGCCTTGGTTGTCGTTGTGGGGGGTGTCTGGACTAGCGCATTGGTTGTCGTTGTTGTAGTTATGTGGACTGGCTTGTGGACTGGGAGGGCGATTTAGCTGCATGTGTGGGAACACGATGTATTCTTTTTTCCATAAGCAGGTACTCTTGAGGGCAAATCTCAACTCAACCTCGTCTTCACCCGTAGGGAAGTCCAGCTTAATTCCCTCATATGTCTTGATAACCTCATCAACCCCGACAACAGCATAGCCATCTGGAATAGGGCGACAATGGTAAGTTCCATTTGGGCTAGGCGGTAGGGCAAAGCCGTGCGCCACCTTCACGGTTATGTTCAAGCATGGCACATGTAGGTCGCAAAGTTCCCGCTGCACGATATTATCCACGGGGTGACGAGGACCCGGCATATCATTGTGGCGGTCGAGCTCCGTCGAAGCCACGCTGCTTCTCCGCATTGATTTTGGATCAGGAGAAGGATTTTCTGGGGTCTCAGATTCGCAGGGCATCCGTCGAGTCTGCGCTGCCTTCAGCTCTGCTATCTCCTTCTCATGCTGTAGTAATTTATTTTCCATCCACTGGGCCCGGTCGGCAATCTCTTTCTTCTTTCTCGATCGGCTTCTATAAGTGCCAACATCTTTGGGAAACCCAAGTATCCACGGTACAGAGCCGACGGTTCCTCTTGTTCGTCCACTGTGTTCAGGATTCTTAAGGGCTCGCGATAGCTCGTCCTTCTCTCTGTTAGGGTGGAACCTGCCTTCCGTGACCTCCTTCCATACCTCTCTGAGAGCTTTAATAGGGTCAGGTCCGTGCTCCTTGGTAAAAAGACAGTCACCTGTTTCAGGGTCTAACTTTCCACCATGCCCATAGAACCAAGCCTTAAGCCGGTCTGGCCAGTCAAATGTCTCGATCTGTATACCTTTAGCCAAAAACTCTTCCTCCATTTTCAGAAACTTAGGCAGGGCCGTCAGGTAGCCACCCGACCCCATGTTATGGTGATATATCTTTTTGTCTGCATTTTTCTTATTTCTCTCTGACATGGCCTTAGCGGCTTCCGATTGCTTGTACGCCTTAAATTCGGGCCACTCATCTTTTATCTTTTCATAGACTCCGACAAATTCTGGAGTTTTACCTTCTTTTATGAACTTGTTAAGCCTTTTCTTCCAGCTGCGGAACAATTCACCCATCTCAATAAAAGTCCAGGCCTTGCATCGATTCTCTATAACCGGCTCCTCTACATCCTCCTCTTCCGGTAAAGTGAAATTCTCCATGAGCTCGTCCCAAAGGAGTTGTTTGTCTGCATTCGATACGTAAATAACCCCCTCCTTTGGCACCTTTGGCTTATACCATTCTTGAGCCCTGATGGACAGTCTGTCCCGAACGATGACTCCGCACTGAGCTACAAATTTCCTTGCGTGGTTAGCGGGAGCAATCGGTTTTCCTTTTTCATTGATCTCCTCGATGTGGTACTTCTGTTTCCCTTGGAGCTTTTTGGTCCCGGTCCGTGGCCCGCCTCGTTTCACCGCTGCTTTTTTGCTTGGTCCCGGTTCATGGCCCGCCGACGGCTAAACACAAGAAAAAGTAATAGTTAATATATGTATACACACAAATCTTTTCAACGGAGACAAAAACCTGAGGGCATATATCTACCTCGGCGGCCGACTTTCCAACAGTAGAGTCGGTGAACTGTCGGTGAGCTGAACTGTCGGTGACGTCTATTCCGTCACCGGACTCGTTCAGAAATTGCCCGGTGAAATCGTCTACGTGTTCCTCTTCTTGTTCATGGTTTCTGCCGGGGTCCAATTCATCACCTTCGCGAATGATGCCGAACATGTCCTCTTCTTCTTGAAGATTTCTACGGGTGTCCATAGTTTCTGCAAGAGATTTAAATCCATTTAAATAATTTTAATAACTCAACAACTAAATAACTTTAATAACTTCATAATTGTAAAGCAAAAATCTATTCTAAACACAAAAGAATTAAATGTAAAATCTATTCTAAAGCAAAAATTGTAAAACACAATATATATTTCATTGCATTTTCTCTTTTCATTTCCAATAGTTGTAATATCAAAAAATGTATTCATTGATTTTCATTGATTTTCATTGCATTGTAAAATCTATTCTAAAATTTATTCTAAAGCAAAAAATGTAAAACACAATATATATTTCATTGCATTTTCTCTTTTCAATATATATAGTTGTAATATGTTATTTAAATAACCTATTAAAGCAAAAATTATTTTATTAACCCAAAATGAATTATTTAAATAACTAATCTCAAAGTTGACCTAAATGGGCAATTTTGCATTTTATGAATATTTCAAAATATTAATTTTCAAAATTATTCAAAACATGCCCACAACTGGTTTAACACAAAGATAATAATTTTACAAATTTTTAGAAATTTGTTTGACTTCATTTGGACATTTAAATCAAAAGATATGAATAAAATGGAAAATTAGAAAAAGAAATTGACTTGTGACGTCAGCTATGACATCACTGCAACATGAACTGTTTCATCGAGAAATCCGGCCGAAATCCTGGTAAGGGCGAGGAAGTGACGCACGCGGTGGCGGCGGATTGCGGCACGGTGGCTTCGTGAGGGAGGGAGGAGGACTCACCCTCGGCAATGGCTCGGCGGAGCTCTGGTAAGGGCGAGGAAGAACGGCGGGACGGCGACGGCGGCAGCTCCGGTCTCCGGACTCACCCGTGGAAGGACGGAGGCGCTGGGACGGCGAGGGCGCAGCAGTGCGCAGCGGCGTCGGGATGGCCGGAGGCGCGGGGAGGGATGCCCGGAGGCGCGGGGACGGCGAGGAAGGAGGCGGCGGCGCTCGAGGTGAATTTTGGCAGCCTGACGGCGTCGTTCTGATTTGGCTCCGGGTTGAGCCACCACCCGTGGCTAAGTGTTGCTTATATAGCAACACTCAACTGTCCCGGGTGGTGGCTCAGCCCGGGACAGATAGCACTAAACTGTCCCGGGTGGTGGCTGCACCCGGGACAGATAGCCACCCCATCTGTCCCGGGTGGTGGCTCAGCCAGGGATAGATAGCCACCACATCTGTCCCGGGCTGAGCCACCACCCGGGATAGATGGGGTTTTTTCTTTTTCTTTTCCCTTTTTCTTTTCTTTTTCTGTTTTCTGTTTTCTGTTTTAAATAACTTTGGAATTTGGAACAACTTTCAATATGAAAAGTGTTTGAATTTGACTAACTAATACAAAAACATTTTCTCTTTTCTATAACCATTATTTAAATTAGTTTAAAACTATTTTAAATGTGAATTTGTATAACTTTTGCAAACTTTGGAATTTGAAACAACTTTCAATATGAAAAGTGTTTGAATTTGACTAACTAATACAAAAACATTTTCTCTTTTCTATAACCATTATTTAAATTAGTTTAAAACTATTTTAAATGTGAATTTGTATAACTTTTGCAAACTTTGGAATTTGAAACAACTTTCAATATGAAAAGTGTTTGAATTTGACTAACTAATACAAAAACATTTTCTCTTTTCTATAACCATTATTTAAATTAGTTTAAAACTATTTTAAATGTGAATTTGTATAACTTTTGCAAAATTTAACTTTCTATAACTAACTAATACAAAAACATTTTCTCTTTTCTATAACCCCCATTTGTCCCGGTTTCAGTCACAAACCGGGACAACAAGGAGGCCCATTTGTCCCGGTTTGTGACAGAAACCGGGACAAATGGGGGTTTTTTCTTTTTTTTTCTTTTTTTTTCTTTTCTGTTTTCTGTTTTAAATAACTTTTGCAAACTTTGGATTTTGGAAAAACTATGAATATGAAAAGTGTTTGAATTTGACTAACTAATACAAAACCATTTTCTGTTTTCTGTTTTAAATAACTTTTACAAACTTTGGAATTTGAAAACACTTTTGCAAACTTTAGATATATTTCGGTCAATACAAGAGAATACGCGCACACAGAATTTTTGCGTAACGGAATACATAGATAGTCTACTCATCAACGACATTAAGATGATCATACTCAGTATTATAGCCGCGTAGACTATCCCACTTCCGTGCAATCTCGAAGTCAAGGCGAGCGTCTAAAGCAGCATATACGATTTGATCGTAGCTCAATGGAACGTTGCCCCATCCGAAAATTAGGTCTTCTTCTAACGTGTCTTCCTTGTCGTCGTCCGTGTTCTTCTTCTTCTTGTATTTCTTCTTCTTCTCAAGATTTGTCCCAATGACCGCATTAGAGAGAGCATATAGACTCGGAGTAAAATTGCCGGTAGGGTTTCGGCGATCCCTCTGCAGGTCGACCGCGGACCGAATAATTATTCCGTAGTAGGCTAGCATCCTCATGTCATTATGGATTGCCACGCCGTAGAATTTCATTGTCTCATCACCTAAGAAATCCACCAGGACCTGTGGCACCCGATCAGCTTCGCAAATTTGGAAGACAAGAGTCTCGGTCGCCACCGAGAGTTGAAGGACGGCGGCGCGCTGCGGAGTATCCTTCCGTCGAGAGTCCGTGAACTCGCAATCGAGTCCAACGGCTTTGATCGGAGCGGCGTCGAGGAAGTATTTCTTCACGTCGCGGATCCACTTTTCCACACGCCAGGCACGAAGGGTGACCCACACCTTGAACCGCATGCCTTCCTTCTTGTAGTAGTACAACTCGGACCGAGGCGGACGCGCGAGTGGCTCCATAGGACCGGAGAAAAGAGAGGAGAAATGGTGTGTGGAGGAGCCGGAGAGATGGTGTGTGGAGGAGCCGTACTGTGCATTTTATAGCGTCGGAGAGGTAGATGAATCGCCGGCCGGAGAGCAGAGGAATTAATCGCCGGAGGCAGAGGAATCGCCGGCGGCGCCGTACTTTGATCCGTTCGTCTTCCGTGCGCGTCGAAAAAGCGCGGCAATGGCTCGACTTCCGCGCGCGTGTAACTGAAACCATGTCATTTGTCCCGGTTCCAGTCACGAACCGGGACAAATAGGTGTACGCTGGAGCGCTCGGTGGGTGCTACCTCATTTGTCCCGGTTCGTGGCTGGAACCGGGACAAATGAGTGTCGCCTGAACTGCTCGGCGCGTTTTAAGCCCCATCGGTCCCGGTTTGCAATACGACCGGGACAAATGGGGTTTCGGAGTTTGGTCCTTTAGCCTGTTTTCTACTAGTGGTGGTGAATGAATTTATTCATGACAATATGAGATGATTATTTCCACATCAGAAACCTAAATATCTTTATACACAGTATGTCTGGAAGATGTAAGGTCAATAACTATATTGTTGGTTGTATAGACATGCGTCCAGAAGAATAAGCAGTATTTTACAAAACTTACACGAGGCATGATTTGCCTTGATTTCTTGTCTATCTCTTGACAACTTTAAGATATACATGTACATGAAATTACTTGTACAGACATGAACTTGCACAAAGAGAAATGGACTGAAGCAAATCAAGCAACGATCACATCGGTACAGACATGAACTTGCACAACGACCTTGTTTTTTGTGAAGATGATACATATTTACATATATCAATATTATTAAGTAGGGAGAGTCACATGCCCTCACAAATGATATATATTTAGAAAAAATAAACAAGATTACTGATGGAAAGGTTAACAATAGTATGTGGGGTAGTAAAAACTGAAGGCATGCATGTAGATTAATAATATCGAATTTCAATGTGTATGGTTTTGCATGATGGGTCATTCGAATCAGTACAATATGTTTTTTGTGCTCATAACATCCATACTGACAATCACATATCATGGAAATGTTTTCCTCAAGTGTCAAATCATATTTATTTAAAGATGTAAAATGTATGTGCTAAATTTTATATCAATGTTATATTAATGCTAATAAAAGATCAACAAATTAAATCAAGTAACTATTTGCATAGGGAAAATAATTGGCATGGAAAATGTTCACATATAATGTTTTGCATAGGTTATATGGTGTCACTAAATCCCTCTAATTTTCAGCATCAAGCTGATGACACACTAACACCTTAGAGGTAAAATATTAGATGTGTAAAAAGCTTAAGTTAGCAATATTAATATGTAGCCGGAAAAATACATGGCAACCCTTCTAGAGGATAACACGTAATATCGAATAATGGTACGGTGTGTGTGTGTGTGTGAACGTGGATTATGTGTCAACATGTATTGTATCTTAGGTGTATATAAATTGGATAATACAGAGAGTAAAATAGAGACAAGCAGATGCATGAGCAAAGGATGATAACTTGTGGACTTTGTGAGGGCTGATAGCAACAGATGGGAAAGACAAAATGTTGGAAAGTAACAGATGGGAAAGACAAAATGTAACAGATGGACTTTGTGATTTGCTGATAACTGGTATAGACGGAAAAAAAAGGTGAATCGTATAAGGACCATGTATATGGAAAGTAACAGATGGGAAAGACAAAATGTTGGATATACAAACACCATATTTGTGCAAGTGAACGTCTAGGAAAAGTAAATCAAAATAATAATGTGGGTGCACGGGTAAAGGCTGAAAGGAACAAGGAAGTAACAGACACACAAAAAAGTCGTATTCCAAACTGTATAAAAAAAATAAAAAAGTGGGCATAAAAAGAGAATATAGTGTGTTGAATCTGTCAGAAAAATCTATTTTTTTTATTTTGAACGGCCAGTTGGCCCCCCCGACCTAGGGTTCCTGGGCGGCTCCCGCGAGCCGCCGGGGCCCTCCCTCTGCCGCCCCTCTCCGGCCCTCCCCCCGCCTCCTCCTTCCCCTCGCCGCCGTCGGTCTGCCTCGCCGGCCGTGGGCCACGAGCTGGCGGCGGCGAGGCCTCCTTTTCTCCCTCGCACGGGTCTCGGCGCGGGTGAGCCTCGGGCTTGGGCGCCGTGCTGGTCGAGGGGCGCGGCTGCTGCGGCGGCAGCGTGGAGGCCTCCAGGTGGTGGGCGCGTCATTGGCGGCGGGCGGTCTTTGGCGGCGCGGCGGCGGCGGCTACCTGGAGCGCAGGGGCGTGGCCCGCGTGGGCGACAGGGCAAGTCAGAGGTTGCGGTGGAGAAGTCCGGGATGGCGCGGTTCTCCGGTGGGTGGTGCTGGCCACCGACGGCGGCGCCTCGGCCCAGATCTAGTCCCATTTGGGCCCGATCTGGGTATGGCAGGGCCGTCTGTCCAGGTGGTTTCAGGGGCTCTTTCCGAACCCACCCCCTAGCGCCATGTGGCTGGGGTGCTAGATCCAGGCCACGGGCCTAGATCCGGCGACCACCTATCAATCTAGTTATGAAACCTGGAAGTGACTTGCAGGAGGTGTCTGCTCGTCATATCCGGGGGTTTCAGACTTGATTGGCTGTCCTCAACTTCTCCGATCCGATCCGGTAGTCGTGTTGCCCCAATCCCGTGCCTAGCGGGTTGGCTGATGGCGGTGGATGGTGTGCGGCGGTGGCTGGGACCGCGACCCTTCGGGCGTCCTCCCCCCGTAATCGCCGTATCAGTCCGGGTCTGGTGTGCGTCTACTAGCGGCCGGGGCGTACTCACGTGGTGAATGGTGGTGACGTGGCAGAGATTTTGCGTCGTGATGACCTACGGGCTGCAGCAAGGCGGCGGGATTGGTACCGGCCTGGTGGTCTAGGCTGATCCAGCTACCGTGTCCGGTCGGCTCCGGTGGGGGGAGGTCCCTCCAGTGGGTTAACACACGCTAGGTTTTCATTACAGATCCATCGATCCTGCGTTGTGTGTATCCCGATCCTTGGGGGGCGTGCGCGGATGTCGGGGCGGCGGCCCCGGGTGGCGGGTCGCATGGGTTGCTCTCCGGCGAGCACCATGGTGACGGTGGTGGTTGCCTCGTTTGGCTGTGCGGACAGCGAAGGTTGCAGCGGTGGGTGGCTCGGGCGCGGTGGTGCCTAGATCTGGATTGCCTTACGCGTGCGTCAGACGACCCTCTTTGTGTCACGGGGGAGGGACCGAGCGGCTTTGTGCTGTGGCACGGACGACGGTGACGCCCGCGGGTGCCGCTTTCCTCTTGAGGACGCCGTCTAGGTGATCTCCCCCGTGTCAGAGTTCCGGGTGAAAATCCAAGTCCTTTGGACTCGGCGGCGGCGTCGTTGTACGTCGTCACCCTCTTGGGGGCGTCATCGTGGAGCTTAGGGGAGTTAGGGCGTAACGTAGAGCTTGTGAGCTTGTCTGGCTTCGTAGTCGTGGTTCGCTGTGGCTACTGTAGCTCGGTTTCTTAGGATCTTCTTTGTAAGAGGGCTACCTCACTACCTTGTATCGTTCGGTCAGTCCTTGGGCGTTGTGCTGTCTGACCCAGCTGCCGTCTCAAACGGTTTGGCTTTATTTATAAAGCGGGGCGAAAGTCTGATTCGAGAGAAAAATCTATTTTTTCCTAGCCCAAAATATAATGAACTTTTTCCCAAACTTCTGGCGTAAATTAATAATATGTACATTTGTTTGTGGAAATAATGTCAATTGTTTTGAAGCAAAATAGTATAATTTACAATTTTTTCAAAAAAAAACGGCTCATTGCTGCTTGGGAGCCACAACAGATTTCTGGAAAGTCCCTATCTCCATTACTTTTTTTTTTGTCAAGTGTCGTTTTATATTTATCAGTTATCACACCCTAAACCCTGGCAACTCCCTATATCTCCATTGCACGATACTCTATTGCTTGACCATAAACGACATCGAGGAAATCCTCGTCCATACATATGTATATGTACGCACGGATGGCTACCTAGCTAGAGCTAGCTAGTGACAGACCACACCCTTCACCGCCGGCGTTTCGACGTCCTCGGCGACCTGGCCTCCACCATTGGTGCCACCGTTAGTGATGTTGCCGTTGAGAGCGATGGAAGTGAGAGGCAGGGCTTGCTTTTCGGCGGCAGAGGCGACCGGCTTGCCGTCGAGGATGTCATTGCTCTTGCCCCAGATGAGGGAGTAGAGGCCAAGCACTATGACCGCGGCACCAATCACACTGAGATCGATCACAGAAACAACGGGACTTAGTTAGTTAATTGATCAACTAATAAGTTAGTAGTAGGTCATGGCGGAGCTAGCTTGATTTAGTTAAATAATTAGCGAGTAAATTAATGCGATCTGGTTATTAATTACCTTCCTAACGTGGTCTCTTCTTTGAGGAGGATGGAGCCCATGACGGCGGTGATGACCATACACAGTGGCTGGAACGCCGTCACAAACACCGGGCCGCGCGTCTTGGTCACCAGCCCCTGCAGGTAGAACGCCACGCCGGTGCACACGACGCCGGAGTAGACGACGGTGAAGAGGCGCATGTCTAGGCCGATGACCCAGGCGCCCATGTCCCGGCGCTCCGCCACCAGCGTTATCGCGGTGTTTACCACGGCGCCAATCGCGCAGATCACCGACGTGAGCGACAGCGGCGCCGGGTAGCTGTTCAGCGTCTTTGACTGCTCTCGCGTCGTCCATGCATGCACACACACACGTACGTCAGGTTCGTCGCCCGACACATTAATTAATAACTAATTAGTAGTAAATGGGTTTACCTGGAGGATGAAGAAGCCGCCCCAAGCGAAGCAACTGACGATGATCAGGAGGGTGCCGGTGAGCCAGGTGACGCTGCTCTGGGCGGCGGCGGCCGCCGACGGGTCAGCGTGGTGGGCGCCCCTGGCCCACGGGAACGGCACGACGGGGCCATGGTACATGATCATCAGCACCGCGCCGGCGACGGTGAAAATGGTGCCGGCGACCTTGGCCTGGCTATGTAGGCTCCGGAACCGGAGCTTCTCCATCCGGAGGATAATCGCCATGACGAAGGTGACGGCGGGGACAATATTGACCAGCGCGGAGGAGAAGCTGGCGGAGGTCAGCTTGTTGCCGAGGTAGTACAGGTTCTGGTCAATCACAGGCCTGTTCAACATTGAATAGCTGTCACTATATAATCCATGCATGTTTATACTCCTAGCTAGCTAGCTAGTACGTACACTGATCGTACTAGAGAGTAGTATAATGGCACATACTCGAGTAACGCGAGGCCGCAGAGCTTGATGAATATGGGCATTGTCATCCTCGGCCTCAGTCCCCTACAACGCCGCAGAATTGCAATTAATTAATGCCTGCCATACTCAGTTAGCTAGTCAAACGAAAGACTTAAAATTCAACTCCTCGTACTACTTACTGGGTGTAGTACTAGTACTACGTGCTAGTTCCTACGTGCTCAGTTACCTCTCGAAGATGAGGGCGAAGGGCGCCATGACGGCGGCGGCGACAATGTTGCGGTATGTAACGAGCACGAAGTGGCTCATGCCCTGGTTGAGCGAGGCGACGGAGACGATGTACATGCCGGCGTACCCCACCTGCAGCAGCACCATCAGCACGTACGGGCTCACTTGGTTCAACACCTTCTTCCCCACACCCATGATTTGCCGGCTACCTAGCTTGATCTCTCCTACACACACACACACACACACACACACACACACACACACACACACACACACAGCTCGGAGAGAAAGATGGAGGCACACAGCTCGATCACTGCATGCGGCTGCCAATGGCCACACAAGCTCTAGCTAGCTAGCTAGGTCGGCGAGGAGATGAAGCTCGCCGACGACGTATTTATAACGGCCGGAAAGAAGAGGGTGAGGTGAGAGTGAGACTACTGTGAGAGGGTGGCACCACCACCCAAACGTATGTGCATGTCCATCCAGAGAATAGGAAGAAAAACGCTGACTGTCCCTGCGATCGATTCCATTAATTCCCAGGAAAACGTATACTAGGTCGCTCCTTCCACACCACCCACCAAAACTCCCACGAGACAATAACACTGTGTGACGGATTTGTTCGAAATTGGTGCAAAAATCCACTAGTCAAAGTTTTTCCCTCATCAAGAATCCACACATGCATGTGGACGTCTATCAAGAATGTATGTAAGCTGCTGCTGGGCAAGTAAGCAGTGTCTCGATCGGTCCTCATCGATGGCTTCACCAACACAGCGAGCTGGTTAAGAATGATGTGATGGCGGCCTCCCTGCGCCAGTGGTTTTGGTACGATCAATCACGTACGTCTTTGTCACCTTGTTGTGCAAAATTCTGGAGCCGGGACGGAGAAACATGCATAACCGTTGTCATTTTCAAGCGGAAAGCTCGATTCTCCTTCGTCTAACTCGGGCCGTTTCCATAGAGGCACTACAATTTCCTTTTAAAAAGAAAAGGCAAAAAGAAGAGCAAGGCACTTGCCTCTATCGAGTCACCAGCGAAGGAGAAAAGTCACGTTAGAGCTAGCACATGCATGGTAGGCTCCACTCAGTTGGCCAACAGCGATGCGAAGGCAGCAACGCGGAAAGAGAAGAGCCGACCGAGCATACTTCCTGAGTTGATCTGATCCGCGCGCGGCAGGAAGGAGAAATTCTGCCTGCCAGTCAACATATATATATATAAGCGTGCGGCTCAATTCGATAAGGTAATCGATACCTACAAATAGTGTTGATGGTGATGGATCCGAGACGCCTCGTGCACGTGCAAAAATTGAGCCCCTCTTGAGTGTTGATAATTGGGAGATCCAAAAGCTGTTTTCCAACGCCTTTTTCACATAGCATTTTCGCCGCTTTGAGAGACCAAAGAGGAGAGGGGCAGTACCCCCTTCCATGGATCCAAGATGTTTCCCAAAAGAGCGTGGTCTCACCGTTTTCTCCCGATCGCGTGCAATGTGCATACCTTCTTTGGTTGCTGCTCACCCCTGTAGCAACCAATTTCCTACTACCGGAAAATCAAGGGTCTGGTGGATGAAATGCAATCTGGGTTTATCAAAGGAAGGTCTATAGTTGCCAATTTCGCTACAGCAATTGAGATGGTACAGCAAGCTAACAAGAGAAAGAAATCAGTGATAGTCCTCAAGCTAGACTTTCGAAAGGCTTTTGATACGGGGCACTGGGAAGCGGTAATTGCTACACTACAAGCCCGAGGTTTCCCGGACAGATGGATCTGGTGGATCAAACACTTTTTTGCAGACCTCAGCAGCTTAGATGCTCATCAACGGACAATGCGGACCTGTTTTTCCAATTCAAAAAGGAGTACGCCAGGGAGACCCCCGCTATCTCCATACCTCTTCAATCTGGTAGCTGACATCCTACAACAAATGTTCAGGAGGGCGTATGCGGCAGGAGTTTTAAAGCACCCAATTCAGGATGGGGCCCCGTTCCCAGCTCTCCAGTACGCCGATGACACTCTACTGATTCTACATGGCTCCGCTGATCAAGCTAGGTATGCTAAACATTTGCTGGATGCCTTCTCTGCCTTTAGCGGCTTACACATAAATTTTCAGAAAATTACCCTAGTACCTATGCACATAAACGCTAATGAAGTTCTTGAGATCACAAACATTCTTGGATGTCCAATTGCGCAACTACCATGCATCTATCTTGGACTGCCCCTGTCGATGAACAAAATCTCCAGGAGTTTACTGCAGCCGATCACTAATCGCATCACAAGACGGCTGCCGGGATGGATGCCAAGGTGGCTATCGATGGCTGGAAGGAGGGAGATGATCAATTCAGTAATATCTTCAATCCCAAACTTTTTTATGGCATGCATACAATGGGACAAGGCGACGATATAACAAGTTGACAAAATTAGACGTGCGTTCCTTTGGAAGAACAAAGAGAATATCACCGGGGGGCACTGTCTGGTAGCCTGGGAGATTGTCACGATGCCAAAGAAACAAGGAGGTTTGGGGATCCGAAACTTGCATCTACACAACAAGGCTCTGATGACAAATCTTGCAGCAAAACTGCTAGCTGGTGGCGACGGCCCATGTTTCAATTGGTTGAGGCAATGCTACTTCCAAGAAAGCATACCGCCAGCCTCTAACAAAGACACGGCCTTCTGGAAATCGCTGAGCTCAGCTATACAGCTTGCACAACAACTCACCACTTGTGATATTGGGTCGGGAAATACCACGGCTTTCTGGCTTGACAACTGGTCCAACCTTGGTAGACTAAAACATGAGCTACCGATTTTGTTCTCATTTACGACTGATCAACACTACACAGTGGCATTTCAGTTCAAGAATGGGGCTTGGGCCCCTGATCTACAAGACCATTGTCACACACCGCGCAAATTCAGTTGGATGTCATGTTTAACTGATCAGCAGTCACAACTTCATGAAAATAGTGACTCCAGAAAGCTAATCACCACTGCAACAGTCCCAACCACCAATAAACGGTATCGTCTTCTTAGTGACAGGGGAACAAATTGGAGCGTCGTGCAATGGGTGTGGCATCAAGAAATACCACCTCGCCATAAAACATTTTTGTGGCTTGCATTCCGAGGGAAATTAAATACTAGAGACAACTTGGCGAAGAAGAAATGGTCTGATCACAATGGTTGTGACTTTGGCCCAGCCGAAGAATCTATTGATCACATTGCGCTACACTGCAAATTCTCCCAGTGGATCTGGGAAAAAGTGGGCCTAAACGAGGTCGCCCTAGCCTCCAAAACAATTCTTCAGTTTGCATGTTCAGCTCAACAAACGCAGCAGACACAAATATGGCCAACCTGTTTTGCTGCCTCTCTTGTCTGCCTTTGGAAATGCAGAAACAACAAAACCTTCAATCAAAACTTGGGTAGCAGGCGGCTACCGCTGCAGATGATTGCCGGAAGAGATCAGTAGCTGGGCAGACAGATCGAAAAAACACAAGACTGAACTTACCGCCTGGGCGATCAGCCTGCTAGCTTAAACCTTGTATCTCCTTTTCCTAGTTTCTCTCTATTCTGTTTGTATATTCCTTCACGCCTCGCCTACGGGTAAAACTCTGTAATTATAAAGTAGAGCTCGTCTCTACTTTCTTATATTAAAAAAAAAACTACTGTTTTACTCAACTTTGTTTTCCTTTTCCTTGAGCCCAATCCAATAGAACACAACTTGAGCCCAACTAATGTTAGCTTTAGCCCAACACCATGAAACTTTCTTACTGTACTAGTCTTCAGCCAAGTTTACTCCACCTCCACCTCACCCGCGCCACCATGCCGCCGCCGTCTCCCGCCAGGACCACGGTGCCGCTCGCCCACCTCGCCCATCTCCCTTCCTCCCTGCCGCCGCCGTCCCACTGCACGGTCACACCTCCCGTCCACCCCTGGCCGCGCCGCCTCACGCCCCGCAGCTTCTCCCGCCTCATCCTCCGCCTCCCGACCCCGCACCTCGCCGTGCTCGCCTTCCGCCACGCGCTCTTCCACGCCGCCCCTCCCCTCCCCCCTTCCGTCCCCGTCTTCGCCGCCGTCCTCTCCCGCCTGCCCGCCGCCTCCCCAGACCTCCTGCCGCCCGTCCTCTCCGCCCTCCGCGCCGCACGCCTCCCCGCCTTCTCCGACCGCGCCTTCCTGCCCCTCCTCCGCGCGCTCCCGCCGCTCGCCTCCCTCCGCCTCTTCCTCTCCCTCCCGTCCTTCAACTCCCACCCCTCCGTGCGCTCCTTCAACGCGCTCCTCCACTCCCTCGTCGCCGCGCGCCGCCTACGCCTCGCCGCCGCCCTCTTCCGTGCTGCGCCCACCAAGCTCTACATCACGCCCGACCTCGTCTCCTGCAACGTCCTGCTCAAGGGGCTGGTCAGCGTCGGCGACATCGATGCCGCCCTCAAGGTTCTCGATGAAATGTCCGGGTTGGGGATCATCCCTGATGTCGTCACTTACACGACCGTTCTCTCTGCCTACTGTGCCAAAGGGGATCTCAAGGGTGCGCAGAAGCTGTTCGATGATGTAATCGCGAGTGGGCGGAGGCCAGATGTTACCATGTACACCGTGCTCATCGATGGATACTGCCGGACCGGCAAGATACAGGATGCAGCTAGGATTATGGATGAGATGGAGGCTTCTGGGATGCAGCCGAATGAGGTTACATATTCAGTTGTGATCGAAGCATGCTGCAAGGAGGGGAAATCCGTCGAGGCATGTAGCTTAATGCGCGAGATGCTTGGGGCAGGATACACACCAGACACACCACTGGCTGCTAAGGTGGTCGATGTGCTTTGCCAGGACAGAAAGGCAGAGGAGGCATACCAAATGTGGAGATGGATGGTGAAGAAGAACGTGCCACCTGATAACACCATCACAAATACATTGATCTACTGGTTGTGCAAGTGTGGAATGATTCGGGAGGCAAGGAAGCTGTTTGATGAGCTCGACAAGGGGTTCAAGCCAAGTTTACTGACTTATAACTCGCTTATTTCCGGATTATGTGAAAATGGGGAGTTACAGGAGGCTGGTCAGGTATGGGATGACATGGTTGAAAGAAAGTATGAACCAAATGCGATGACTTATGAGGCCTTGATCAAGGGATTTTGCAAAATTGGGAAGCCAAGTGAAGGGGCTGCAGTCTTTACCGAGATGGTTACCAAAGGGTGCACCCCAAGCAACTTCCTTTACCAAGTTTTGGTTGATAGCCTTTCTGAGCCAATACATGATGATATTGTTGGCAAAGTTCTTGAAACTGCAGCGTTACATGGTCAGGATATCCTGGATGGTGATTCCTGGGAAATCTTTGTCAGAAAAGTGTTAAATACAAGTGATACTGGTAACCAGCATCTCAAATTATTGCTAGATACATAACTATGAGGTGTGCAGACTATGGCTAAAAGCGTAAAACTTATTATGTTATTCCAAGAAGTTTCTCAAGGAAGTTGATGGTATCTGTCTTCCACAGAAACTGCTCCTATAAGGAACTCTTCCAGGAAAACTATCACCCGCACAGCCTCATTGATATATTGGTCATAAAAGGATGGAATGGTTGGGGAGGTGACAACGCTGTTTTATGAGCTCATGACAGGTTCATATCAAGCTTGCTGAATCGCAACTTGCTTATTTTCAGATTATGTGAAAACGGGGAGTTACAGGAGACTGGTCGTCTGTGGGATAACAGGGTTGAATGAGGATCTCAACCAAATACCATAACCTACAGAGGCTTGGTCAAGGGACTTTGCAAGTTGAAGAAATCAAATGAAGGGTGCATCCTGAGAAAGTTCGGTGTGGCAAAAAACTTCCAACTGCAGCTTTATGCCTTCGAGATTTCTTGGATTTCGATTTTGGGGAAATATTTATCTGGATAGTGTTAAATATTATTTGTTACACGCTGGACAAACATCTCAATTTAGTGGATATATAACGGCAAGGTGTGCAGACTCGCTACAACCTCTTATTTTATCCTCAGAATTTGTCTCTGAGAATATTTTGTCATTTATCCCCCACCGAGATCCTCGAGAAGTAATATTCTTGTCTTCTCTCCTCCCCTTGCTCTGTTTTCTCTCCTTCTATATGTTGGTTTGATTTTTTATTTCCCCATTCCTTCCATCTATGCTAGCAGCTAGAAGCTTCAAGCAATGATTCATCATACAACCGGAGATAGCACAAGAAGTTGCTTCTGCTGGATCTGTTGAGTGGTACGATCCATCCAAGGAGCCTAAAAGCAAGTAAAGAATTCCAAGGATCTGGCATGGAAGTATTTGTTCTGGCCAGATTTAGAGAGCACTCTGCAAGAAGAGTCTTATCTGGAGTTTCAAGAATGAAGAAAGAGGCTATATGGTCCTAGTTTCATGTATCATATAAGCAGAGAATCCAGTTTCTTATTATTGTTTTATTTACTCAGTTATAGAGTAGAAACTAGAGTATATCAGATTGAGAGACTCTTAGTTAGGCTCTGCAAACGCAAATGTTTACACATATATCAAAGTAGGACGGTGTGCAATGTTGTTTTCTGGGTCGACCAGTGCTGCTAAGATAGTTCTGAATATAGTCAAGTCTCTTCAACAAGCTTTTCCGTAACATTAACTAGATCAGCAATTATTGAGACATCCTCTGTTGTCATCATATATTTGTTTTTTGTAAAAGGACGAGATGATAAAAGTCTTTCAGGCTTTGGATGATATCATGATACAAGTCTGTTCCTCTGTCAGACTTGGGCATCATTCTGCTCATGGTTGCATTTTCTACATGATCTATGTCCTCGTGTTTCTGCTCTCTTCTTCCCTGGTCTTTCTTTTGACTACCCTCTTGGAACCATAACAGGATATTGCAAAATTGGTCCACTGGAGTTGCTGCCATTCCAGTGGACCATGGAAACCAACATCCGCTTTAGGATGCCCTCATGTTCAGTTATGCATCATAGATCACACTAGAGATGCGCACATCAACCTTCTTGATATCATTATCAATTGCTGCATGCCTCCGTAATTTTAGTTCATTCTCCTTGTTATCATTTCTCTTGACATAAAAAATATTCAAATGTTTATACTGTTTCACAGGTACATTCTAGAGAATTGCTCCATTGAACTTCAAATTGAATGGAGTTAGAGAATCTGACTTTAAAAGTGAAACTGACAAGTTGAACCAAAGAAATCAGGTAAACTAACAGTTCTTTCAAGGGCTATAGTTAAGTTTCTTTACATAGAATACTTCCACTTCGCTGACCTTTTTCTTATTTTGTTTAACTGGTTCCAGCACTCAAGTATTTAAGTAAAGAGACTGACCTATCAATAGAGACTAGAGAGAATAGAGTTGGCTAAGGTGAAAAAAGGAAGAGCAGATCAGACTACCTTGCATATGTTTAGGATTCTTTATGTTATTTAGAGTTCCTCATGATGCATGTAAGGCAGCAAGGTCAGTCCTATATGACAACTCGTGGTATTATCGAGGTTGCACTAAACTAAACCAAGTGTAATTTTGACGACGTGCAGTTTAGTTGTACAATCTTGGCGTAGCTCTTAAAAAATAAGTAAATATAATGTAGACAACAAAATTTTGTGAGAGATCCCGGGACTACATTGTACTGATTTTTAAAACCTAACCACATATGTTCTGAAAATCTCAGCCATTAGACCATATTTGTGATTCTGTAGAGAGGATTTTTCTAATTCACGTACCCCATAACCTCTTTCTAAAACTTTACAATTTTCTAGAAATTAAGAGTGCTACAAGAGAACCTTTCAAGCATAAGTTGTATATTTATTATTTTCATGAAACTTAGCAAATTGTTGTTTTCTTTATAAGCAAAAATTAGGAATGAGTTTCAGCTCAATGTATAAGCGTGTGTGAATGCGTGTGATTTTTCTTCTTCATAATTTTACAAATACATTTTTTTGCTAAGTTCTACTCCTCTGTTTTTAAATATATAAGACGTTTTAGCTTTTGTCTAGATTTACATGTATCTAGACACATTTAGTTTGCATGTTTATTTATTTCGGTCCGCAGCTAGACAACACGTGAAACACCTAAAACATCTTATATTTAGAAACAGGGTGAGTGTAAAATATACGCGAGAACCTATGTTCACTCTTTTTGGCACAAAACCCCTTATGGGATGTTCTAATGGTTAGTACACGGCGAGTAACAAATTGCAGTTCTGAAACTGCAACTTTCAAGTCATGTACTACCTGTTTTTGATAGGTTTCAGAGAATCAGGGGATGACTTCTTTACAAGTAGTAATTGGTTTGGTAACAAAAGACCTATTACCACTAAAACTTTATAGGGAATCACTGATAAAATCATCGTCATGAATCTTTCTAAAACTTTGAACGGTACAATAAATTGTTTCCATCTTTGTAATGAGTTCCTACAGGGTATCCCGAAAAAGAACACTAATATAACACCATCTGAAATGGTCGGAAAATAAACATTTAACATTTACATCAATCCCTTTTTTCCGCATGGGAACTGCCAAACATGAGGAGATGATCAGTTGTACACTGGGCACCCCTCGACAACTATACCTTTAGCAGTGGGGCAGGAAGCAAGGGGGCATCCATCCAAGTCATTGCCCCACCAGTTCAAACTGATGTTCTCCAAGCCTAGGCATAAGTAAATTAAGACGGCCATGAATGCCAAACCAGCATCTAGTGCACCTGAAAGCAGATAATTGTGTCGCTCCCACCAGTCACGTCGATATCTGTAGACCACATAACCTGACAAAAACCCAACAAATATCCATGTTATGTAGTTGACTGCAGTGGCGGGTGGCATCTGGCCAGTGCTACCAATCAAGATGGGCATGTTGATAAGTAAGATCCAGTTCTGTCCTGGGAATGCCTTGTGTGCAAGCCAGACAAGGAGTGGGGCAATGGCTCCCCCCAAGAAGAACCAGTTTACAGCTGAATAAGATCCCAAGTCACCAAATATTCTGCGTGGGCTAATAAGACCCCATATGACCGATGCATCATAGAACACATGATCACCAGGACAGGTCCAAGGGCTGCCTGCTGGGAGGAGCTCAGTGTTGCAGATGTTGGGGATTGTGTCCATCAGCCACCATGCTGTTCCAAGGTACACAAATGCTGCAATCAGAGTTCCGACCACCTGCAATGTTCCAACAAAGTCTTTTCAGTGACACTATTTAACGGTGCCTTGTGTGTATTTGTGTGGTAGAAATGCCAGATCAAGTATATGATTGATAAAGCTTACCTGAGCCATGAACATAGTCCTTGGAGGAATCTTCATGTAGTGACCCAACTTAAAATCTTGCAAAAATGTCAGAGCTTGGCTCATGCTGATGTAGCCATATACCTTGAAGCACATATTTGCGACAGGTCGTCCTGGATACAAGTACCCCATGATATATTCTGTGATGATGTTCAACCCCGGAGTCTGGATACAAAAAGAGATGAATGGCTTGGAACTGGTGCTCTGGAATTGTAATGCCATGATATGCAAGTTTTCAGATTCTATAGTTCCATACCTGGTTCGTAGTTGCTGTGATAATTCCAATTGGGAGGGTAAAGAAGAAGGCAATGGCACATGCAAGCAATACACCCCACCAGGGCAACTGGAGTTGCTCGATGTAGTATTCACAAGCAAACACTGTGATGGCAATGTTAGCAATAAGGATGCCGATGAACCACCACTCAGGGACCTGCTTATATCTCCTCATAAGTTTTGTATGTACATCCACCCTCTTCTCGTGAAAAGCTGATCTACTTAACTGCCAAATTTCACTGCACGCAAGCACCATGATTCTTATTTACCTGCTGCTGCTGCTGCCGTGTAAACTGACTAATTAAAATTCTGGCAGAATTTACCTTCCGTGGAATAGGAGGACATGAACTATTGTTGCGGTAAGGGATGCAAAGCCGACACCGTATGTGATAGCGAAGAAAGTGCTGAGGTACAGCGGACCATTCTTCTCATAGGCCTTTGTGTCAAAATGGAAATGGGAGTCCACGATGCTTGAGATGTTGTACTTTTGCCCAGTTTCGGTGAAGAGCCCATCGGAGAAGATGGGGAAGTTCTGTGCCTTGTAGAAATTAAACCAGTACGCAATCGGCGTGATCACATACATGATGATGAAGAAGCCTGCAGCAAGGTTTGCAGTGGCGAACCAGGGGCTGGCAAGAGGGCTCCCGAGGTAGGAGGAAACGGAAGCCCAGTCGAGACCGATGGAGCCAATGCCAAGGCCATAGAGACCTGAGCCGAGCTGCTGGGCAAGCACGGAGTTGGGGAACACCCAGCAAATCCAGGAGAGGGAGGTGAGCATCTGGAACAGGTAGCCTGGGAAGATGTAGTACACGAAGCTGCAGATGAACGCGACCAGGAAGAACTGGCTGCGCGTGAAGCCGCCTTTGCTTCGACTTTCCTTCTCGTGAAGCGCTCTGCACAATTTTCAAAGGATTCAGATTCAAAGGCGCCATGTTTATCTAGACGTTACATGATCATTCTCGTTTCATTAACCAACATGTCCTTTCAGAACTCAGAACTTCACTTTGATACTAGCTCATTGTCTTACTTGAGACTAAGAAATGAGGTCTGATTTATCTCCTGATTTCTCCTACATCTACTCACTCTGAATTAATCGACTCAGATTTAGTGCAAGTTGTACTAAATCTGAGTCAATTAATTCAACGGAGGGAGTAGATGAGAGAGAGACACGAGTGTATGGTCGGTAGTCGTTTCCAGAACCAGCATAATAGCTTGCTACAGTTGCATTAGTAAACAAGTATGGGCATCCCACTCTAAAAATAAAATGAAGATATTCAGCAACAACTTGCAAACTTAAAGCTAGTTTTTTATTTGGAAAATAGTTAAAGCAAGTTGGCTCCACATTCATCTTGGTCAACCAGACCCGATCTCAGTGAGCACAACACGGCGGTAACGTTCCGGCATGTTAACATGAGCGGCTGTTGGCCTATTGGGTGGGTCATGTCATTATCAATATCAATGGTCCTAATTCATTTTCATAATGAGAGTCCGCAAACTAATATGGTTTGATGTCAGCGACGGCCACACCTGACGTTTCATGATCCATGACAGCTTACTGCTGGTCTGAATTAAATAAAACGTAACTCCTACTTGCAACTTTTTTTTATCAACACTCCTACTTGTAACAACATATACTACTACATATTACTACGCATTCATTATGAGCAGTATCTGGCAAGGTCATGGAATGTGCAATTTTATCCATGTAAAAAAAGTTGCACAATTTATATAGAAAAAAAAGAAAGAAGAAACATGGCTTCTGATTAATTGTAAGCATCAATCAGTCAGCCGTCTAACCAGCTTAAGATGAGCAGAAAATGAACCATTTATTTTATTAAAATATGTAATGTATTTTTATTCCGATTGAAAAATGTGTAATGGATTACTACTTACATGTTGAAACTAAGTTGCTTACCGGTTGAATAGGTCTGGTTGAGCTAGTATTGTGACTAAAAAAACAAATAGAGGCCCCAAACTAACAATCTAACCAACCAACCAATTTTGTGGACCCTAACTTTCATGATAGTACTTTTTACAGGCCGAGACAGTTAATTAACCAATTACTGTAGTATTAAAAAGTGTAATGTGAAACAAATAAGTTGGTTGGCGGAGAGGAGAAGTGAGGAGGAAGCGTACCTGAAGAGGGAGACCTGCACGAGGTTGGACGGCCACCACATGGCCGCTGGCTCCACGAGATACCGCCGGAATATCCCCGCCCACCCGAACCCCAGCACCTGCGTGGTGAGCACGACGAGGAGCGAGACGAAGAAGGTGATCTCCTTGCCGTAGAAGACGCGGACGGCAGTTACGACGTGGATGGCGTAGACGGTGCCGGCGCCGGAGTTGGCGAAGATGGTGATGAGCACGTGCTCCTTCACGTTGAAGGGCCCCGGGTTGAGGGTGAACTCCCACCGCCGGCCGCGGAAGAATGCGCGCTCCGGCAGCACCGCCGCCATGAGCCTGCCGAGAGGGACGACGGCGATCTGCGCGGAGATGGCGGTGATGGTGAGCGGCTCCTTGCGGTACCAGAAGAACTGGTTGAGAAAGGAGAGCACGAGGCAGGACGCCGTGCCCAGCACCCACATACGGAAGGTGAGCACGGGGGTGTCCGGGTCGTCGCCCACCGGCACCGTCAGCGCCACCTGCTCGATCGGCGAGTTCTCCTCCTCCTCATCATCAAGCTCCGGCGGCGACGACGACGATGATGCCCCGTACGCGCCGGCCGGCGGCACGAGGAGCGGGGAGGTGATAGGGTGCTCTACCTCCTCCTCCTCCTCTTCTTCTTCCGTCTGGCCTTGCCGTTCGTGGCGGGAGGAGCCGGACGCCATGGCTCTCCTCTCTCCGGCTGGGGGGTGGACGACGTACGTCTGCCTGGCTGGCCTTCTTGGGTCCTCTTCTTCAGCTGCAATGTCGCTGCATTGAGTTTGGAATTAATTGCTCTGAGTTTTTTTTAGCGAGTGAGAGAAGGACGTCTCTGTGCAAATATTGTAGTATCAGCACTGTCAGTTTGGACTTTGGAACGCCGACGACGAGATCTCATCAACCTGATGCACACTGGATAATTAAACATTTTCATACACGCAGATGCACGATCGGCGGTCAGCGGCTCAATCAAGGCTGTGTAATTACTTAGTATATATACACAAGTGGATCTTAATTAGTTGTACGTGAAAGCCAATCAACACTGAGAAAGAAGCTCACTTGGATGATTTCATCGAGCAGGGAGGTTGGTTTGATTTACTTATGCAGTAGTTGGCGGGAACACACACAATAACGGAGTAGCTAGCCCCATCACCGGACAGTGGCCATGTTCCCGGTCAGGTTCAGACGTTCAGTGGCGTAGCCTGAATCAAGGTGTACTACGGTCAGAGTAATTTATTTGATGTTTATTTCAGCATCCTTGCAACCTCGTTTACTTTGTATTTTTCGAGTTACTAACATGAGTTGTCGTCCATGACTCTATGTTTGGAATTGTAAGATGTTTTGGAATTGTAACATCTTATATTTCGGAGTCGGAAAATAGAACCCTGGAAACTAGCATGTGTAGCACTGGCACGCATAATTGCCATCTTCTTTTGGTTTCTAGTCCCCTTTCCATTTTTGGAGCCAACTAATTTTGTGTTGCCTGCTTTGTTTCTTGTTTGCGTGGGCTTGTCTAACCTCGTGTTGTCTTGATCGATGCTTCCTTCTAATACAAGATGACACTCATTTGGTGCGTGTTCGAGAGAGGAAAAGAAGATATGATACACCCAAAGTTGTTCCACGTTTGTTAGAACATGCTGAAAACCTTATTTGTCCGTCTCACTAATTTTTTTTTGTCTGTCTTGTTAAAGTTCTCCGACTATGTCTATTGTCATGGCGCAAGATAGATTAGTACTCTAATACATCGTTTAGTGTGCTAGATACATCAGATTCAATGATTATTACTACTATGGAACGGAGGGAGTACACACACAGGAAACGCGAGGATTTAGCGCTCTCACATCTCATGAAACATGACGCGCAGCTTATTTTATTTATTCTTTTCTTTTCTTTCCGACGAGTAGCTAGCGTCTTGTACTCTTGTCATTCTCTATGAGTTCTTTACTTTCACGAAATGCTAATCTGAAGAAAAAAGTAGAAACTAAAAACCGAAGCTGGCTTGGAAAATTACTTTCCAAGGTATGTACTCCAAACAAGCATTCCTAGACAGTGACACATAAAATTGGCGTGAACGTTAGGTCGAGAGTTCCATTTCTTCGATAGATTTTGATTATCGCATCTCAAGTTGATACAGTCACACATGCATGTGACCAAAACCTCTACCATCACCATCTGCATCACGATCGAGGATGCACAACACCCCAAAGCACAAGTTTCAGTCGCCTCCTCTACCAAGTGCTAAACCCTGCATCTTCATATTTTGAATTATACCGAGTAGTGAGAGTCAGCATATATATCTGCATATACTAGGTAGGGTTCATATGGATTCTAGTCACCCAGCAGGCCATCAGTTTCAAGCCTGGCCACCAGTGAGCCACACAGTTACGTCAAGAGGAGGAAGAGATGGGGGCAAGTCACAGTCGCTCGGCGCCAAGGTGAGCAGGAATCCAATGAATATGCGATTTTGGCCGGTTCCACGTTGCCAGCAAGGCGAAATAAGAACCTTGGACAGGAACCCAATCGCGAAGACGAAGAGGAGCTGGTACTGCAGCTCAATGGAGTACCAATCAACATCACCAAAAAATGGTAGGTCCTTGTCGAATCAGAGAAGCAATGCCATCTTCTTCTGTTGCCAGAGTTGATAATATCTGAGGGGCAAGATCCAAATTCATGGCAGCCACAGGCAGCAGCATGGCCCTCTTGCATGGCAAGACGCGACATAAGTTAGTTGGATTAATTGTTCACATTTAAAATGGTTCATATTCGAAAATAGTTCAGATTTTTTAAAAATATTCAAAACTAAAAAGTTGTTGAGATTACAAGTTACTCAGATTTGAAAACCGTTCAAATTTGAACATTCGTCTGGAAACATTTTTCTATTTCTGCAAGTTTCTCAATTTAATAAAACATAGGGAGGTAAGCGAGCGGAAAAAAATTCAACGGGCTAGCTTGGTAACTGGCACTTAACCCGGAAGAAACAAAGACTAGTTTTTCCGGTCCAGAATTAATGTTGTTGGAATTGATCAGTTAGTATATGTATCCATGGCACCCGCACCCATTGGGTATAGTTAAGGTTTAACCAAACTTGTACATGTATCCTCATATTTTAACCACACTCATGCCCACACCCGGGGCTGGGTACATATTCTATACCATACCCGCACCGCGTGGGTATTAAAAATCCATGTGAAAACCCACCAAAAAAAGTAAGTCATTTACAATATATAAGAAAAGCATCGACATGCATGCTTATTCGGAGTGGGTGGTGGATGTCTGTTTGGGGGAAGGGCAGATAGGTAATGAGAACCCGGGATGGAGATGGACATATCGATCTAAAAATATTGGAGACGGGAGAGGACACGACGTGGGTGAATACTAGGAGGGAATTACGAATCAGACAAATTAAGTGATCACGATGGGAAACAAGCAAATTACATAGCCAGTTAGTATTTCAAGATTTTTGTCAGAATAACTTACATGCCAAAATAAATAAACAAATAGGTATATATACGGTATGGGTAGCATTAACACCTATTCTGTCAGAATAAACAAACAGTTAGTATACGACTTATCGACATGACTATACGATGCTGCATTTTTCCTATTCTGTGTGGCGGCTCCTTACTATGCATACATACAAAAAGTGACATCATCTCGCCGCATGCAGAAACTCAGGTGGGGCGCCTTCCGGCCACAACATTAAAAATTTTGGATCATACTTCCTATGTTCATTTTTACAAGACGTTTTAGATGGTTCCATGTAGGTCTAGGTGCATGTGCATGTTGATGAACCTATATACTAAAAATAGACTAGGTACAAGCTAAAGTGGGTGAACCTAGAAAATGCTAGAACGTCTTATAAAGATGAACGGAGGAAGTAGGAAGTAACTTTTCTCGGGCTTTCTGTCTATCTCGATGGGCCATTTCACTAACTCGAATGTGGGCTGAGAAATTCAAAAAAAAAATCGAATGTGGGCTGAGAGCCAATTGGTGGTAGAATACTTTGATGGCCCATTCCCCTTGGGAATCGATCCGCAATGGAGGAAGCAAAGCGGCTGCACGCGTGCGCACTCCGGCGCGGCGTCCGCCGCCTGCAGCCGCTCCTTCTCCGCGCCCTCGCCGCCGGAGAGCATCGCTACGCCGCGCTCCTCCTCGACTCCTACCCTTCCCCTTCTCCTATCTCCGCTCGGCTCCATGACCGCCTCCTCCACGCGCTCGCCGCCTCCCGCAGCCCGCTCCTCCTCCCCTCCTTCTCCCGCTCCCACCGCCACCGCCTCCTTACCCCTCTCTCTTTCACATTCCTCCTCTCCGCCTCTGCCGCGCCCACTTCCCCCTCCTTCGCGCTCTCCTCCCACGCCCTGCTGCTCAAGTCCGGACACTTGGCCTCCGGCGACCCCTTCCTCGGCTCCGCGCTCGTCTCCTTCTATGCCAGGAACCGCCGCCTGGACCAAGCTAGGCGGGCGTTCGACGAAATGCCCCGCAGGGACACGGCCGTGTGCAACGCGCTGCTCTCGGCATACACGAGGGGAGGCTTCCTCGACAAGGCGGAGAAGCTGTTCGGGGAAATGCCGGAGCGGAACGTGGTTTCGTGGACCGCGATGGTGTCCGGGTACGCCCAAAATGGGATGCACGCAGACGCGGTGGCCACGTTCTTGGAGATGTGGGAGCAGGCAGGGGTGCAGCCGAACGAACTGACCCTGACCAGCGTGCTGCCTGCTTGCGCGGCTGTTGGGGCGATGGAGCTTGGGAGGAAAGTCGAGAAGTACGCAAGGCGGAAAGGCCACCTGGGGAATGTGTATGTCGCTAATGCAGTGGTGGAGATGTATGCCAAGTGTGGCAGCATACAAAGAGCTTGGAAGGTGTTTCAGAGGATCGGTCCTGGCCAAGATCTGTGTTCTTGGAACACAATGATCATGGCATTTGCCGTGCATGGACTGTGGAAGGAAGCACTTGTCTTGTTCCACAAACTAAGGGTGAGGATTTCTTCCTTGAATAGTATTTTAGCACTAACGTGGTAGCACTTGCTCCTAATGTCGATTCAATATGCCTTGCTCCTATTTGTGTTTAGATGAAAGGGTTCAAACCAGATGGTATTACCTTTGTTGGAGTCATTTTGGCTTGCACTCATGGAGGTTTGGTGCATGAAGGCAAGCTACTCTTCAACTCAATAGGAGCAGATTTTGGTCTTGCTCCACGAATTGAGCACTACGGTTGCATGGTTGATCTGCTTGGCCGTGCTGGTTACCTGAAAGAAGCTTACGGTATGATATGTAGAATGCCAGTGGAGCCTGATGCCGTCATTTGGGGAGCCTTGCTCGGCGCTTGCAGCTTCCATGGCAACATAGAGCTAGCAGAGATAGCAGTAAACCGACTCATCTTTCTTGAGCCACAGAACACAGGAAATCTAGTGATCCTTTCAAACATATACGCGTCGTCTGGAATATGGGACGGTGTTGCCCAGGTCTGGAAGTTACTCAAGGAGAAAGACCACAGAAAATCAGCAGGGTACAGCTTCATCGAGTCTGATGGCAGGATGCACAAGTTCCTCGTTGGGGATAAGTCGCATCCAAGATTTGAGGAGGTATACCGAACCCTTTACAGTGTCACAATGCTCATGAAGCTTGTCAGAACAAATGATACGGAAGAACAGGAAAGCTGTCTTTGTCACCTGTAGAATCTAAACCCCTAGAGATGGCAGGCGAGTGATAAAGCTGCATGGATTTGCCCATGAAATGCTTGCTCTAATCTTTGGCACCGATGACCCGCAGAGGGATTCACCAAAGCGGCAACGGTAGAGATGAGAAATTAAGTGAACGCATAGCGCTACCTGGAGTTCGCCTCTTCTCTTCGTGCCATCAAGCACAAGGGTGTTTATGCTGTGCTTGCTATTGAGAGGCACAGACAACTGGAAAACTGCAGACGAAGCATTGCAAGACATAGGCCAAGAAGGTACATTTATTTGTTCTTGAATGGTGATGAGTGACATGATAAGAAAGTGATCATAAAATGCAGATGTATAATTGGGTTGAGTTTATGTTCTTCGTTGTTGTCACATCATGTAGCGTCTTGAGCAGAGGCCGGAACCAAACCCGCTTTCAGAGCCTGGGCAAGGTATAGCTGACAGAACAGCCTCAATCACTACAACGGAACAGCTGCTTTCTAGAGGAGGTTCACTGGCCGGAGCTGGCTTTGGCTTCGCCACATCTTGAGAAGAACAAGATGGTACTTCCCAAAAGAAAGAAAGATAGAAGATGCACATTTGGCATCACGATAGAACAGTATAAGTAGGTTTTTTCATGAAAAACTTCCATGTACTTTTGGTGTCTTGGTAATCCTTAATAAGCGGCAATGTATGTTTTGCAAGTGGGAGTTTTGAATTTAGAACAAATTGTAATAAGCCATTGTTGACGTGAAGAAGTAGCTACCTGCTGTGGCATGTAGGTCCTTGACACGTCAGATCGACTGGCCTAGGTCATCACACATCTGCCGCCAATAAGAAAATGGCATGATTGCAACAGCTTGGACTCGGTAAAAGACAAGGAACTTGGGTATGAAAAAAATATCCAATCTACGATGAGATATTTTCCTGCAAAATTCATGCATCGCAAACAAGGTAACAACCCTGAACATGGTCGCCACGTTCAGCTCTCTGACTCTGAGTGAGAGTTGGCCAGTTTGACCAAGCTGGATATTATTTTTTTGAAAACCAACCAGGCTAAATATGAAAATCTTCTCAGAAGCTGGCGTATGTGACTTGTTTATAGGCCATCTTAAACTCATTTTTCAGGTCAATGGCATGTCTGTTGTTAACACTTATCAGTACCATAGTTAGCTCGATATATTCTCAAACTGGTTCTGAAAACACTCATATGTTTCTCTTTTTTCATGTAAACAAACATTCTGTGGGAATGGTCATTAGAACAACATGGCCAAAATATAGTGAAAAATTGTACCTCCTAGATAGTCAATGTCTCTCAAGGAAATGCAGTGAGCTACAACAGCAGAATACACATTTGATGTTAGCAGTATGGTGGCGTTCACCTGCAGCTTCGTTTACTGCATCTTCCCAGGCTAGCTACTGGATCTGCTGGGTCTGCTGGATCTGCTGGGTCTTCACCCACTCTGTGCTTGCCCATCCGGTCGGCCTACATGTTTTTGTGATCACAGTTAGACTATGTGTGGTCCTTCTGTTTGGTACTTGAGAAAATAGATAACTTTTCTATGTGCAGCGCACATCAGTCTAGACATCGAAAATGACTTGAGAAAATAAATAACTTTTCACAGCTAGTAGGAACTTAATTAGCGAAGCATAAGACACTCGATGTGACTTGCTGCACTCGCAAGCGCTGACGACCGCATTTCTCTACCTCAGAGACAAAGAGCTTTCCTTGTGCCACTAGAGAAGTTATGTTCTTCCTCGGGAGAAAAATCTCCATTCTCAACTTTTGCTTTATGTCTCTGTTTTTTTATTGTGTCAATCACAGTATGGTTATATATTGGCGTTTACTTCATTTTATTTTACTTTGAGCTGACATTTAGCTTTTTTTTTTGAAACGGGGCAAAAGCTTTGCCTTTTATATTGATATAGGAGAAGCAAACATGAGATGTCAAGGTCGAAAACAGAAAAAAATATCACATCAAAACTCTAAGCAACTATCTCAGCTAGATGTTTATCACAGGCGAGGATCCAGTTTTTCCCCTCGTCCTTAATCTTCTAGATGAGATGAGAAGGCATCGCTGAAACATTATTAAAGACGCGAGCATTTCTTTACTTCCAGATCTCCCAAGTGATGAGAGTGACAACAGACTTGACCCCCTTACGATGCTCGCCGTGGGGGTTTTGATGATCGCCTTCCAGTAGTCAAGGATAGTGGATCGTCTCGTGCCCATATCCTGCACCAGGGAAAGACAAGAGAGCCAAGTGGCAGCGGCTTGCCATATGGCTTCGAGTATCAGCATTCGAAGACGATGTGTCTGATAGTCTCCCCTTGACATTTGCACAGAGTGGGTTGTGCGGTCAACCCATGATGGCTAGGCGGTCCGAGGTCCAGAGCCTATTTCGCACCACCAGCCAGGCGAAGAACCAGCATTTGGCCTCCAAGTCATGCACACCAGGTTGTTGAAGGAGCAAGGGTTTGAGCCGGCGAATTGTGCCTTATAAGCAGAGGCAGCCGAATATTTCCCATCAGAATTTAGTGTCCAGGTAATGATGTCCGATGTTAAGAAGTGAGCCCAGCTCATTTGGCTGGTGGACTGGATGTATAACCCATCCACCTAGGTTCAAATCCTCACATGCGTGAATTTGAGTTCTTATTATTTAAAATAAAAACTCTTTGTGGGGGCTTCCCCCACCGCTTTCCTTTAAAAAAAAAATGGTGTCCAGAAACTAGCGGTTAGGCCATCCCCAATGGTAACCCTTGTTGCAGCGTTGAACAAGTCCTTGTCGGTATCATCAGTCGGGGTCTCCAAGCCCACCCAAGACTTGTCCGGGGCCACCCATTCAAACCTGAGCCACCGCAACCGTAGAGCTCTAGCAAACTTCTCCAAGTCCAGGATCCCAAGGCCGCCAAGCTTTTTGGGGCGGCAAACCTTTGTCGATGACACCTTACATTTATAGCTAATTAAATGGCTGATTCAATAGAGTTCTATCACCACTGACCACTGAAGAGCTGCCAGCTAGGTGTATATGTTTCTGTGGATATGTTATCTTTATTCTTTAGAGACCAAATAGTTTGGATAAGCTGGAGTTAGATTCAGAAGAATATGGCAATTTTGACTCATAGATCATCCAACGGAAAAATTTCCATCTCATGTCCTGAAACTCGTTGTTATACCTCTAGGCTGCGATAATAATTATTCTCTTGTTAAAAGAGGTCAGCTAAAACCGGCTCCACATAGACTAATGTTGATAAAAAGTGAAAGAGAAGGAGATATTAGGGGTAGACTTAGAAGACCCTAACTTTATGAATCAATCGTATCTCACACTAATATAATTGCAGACTACAGACATCACCTATTAGCCATGATTTGATAGACCTTGTTTGTCTGAACTTGAATTGGGAAGAAAGCTGAATCAGCTGAGCTCCCCCCTCCATTACTTAATGGTTGACCCTGAGCCCCAAGTCTTTGGCCTTTTCGTGGCACCCAATCTTCTCATGTGGACATCGAGATCAACACTACTTGGAAGTTTGTCTGCATGAGACGTCCACAAAGATTAGTTTGACGTCTAGATCACCAGGATATCGAGATCGGTAGCTTGGTCGGTGATCTTAGTCGCATAAGACTAGTGCTAATTGGATGCGGGAGGGACCATGAAAGGGATTGCTACCTAATCGTGTATGTAATGATCCAGTCGGTGTCTGGATGGAACCTGTCAAGATTCCTACACTCATGCCAGAAGTACTAGCTAGCAAAGAAAACGTGTGCCTGAAACTAATCACTTTTTTTGAAACTCCCAAACTAATCAGTTAATTAGGGAACATATGTTAAGATGTTGTCCTATACTGTCCCCTTATGTGAAAATAACAAGGATATTCTTTGATGCAGGTCCATGAACATACTCAAGGTTACAAATGCTCTCAGATGAGGAAGATGAAAGATTTTCTGATGATCCTAAGAGCATAATATCCCTGTCTCAACTCAGATTAATCCATCTCCATGTGATGACTCTGATTGATCACCACATTAGACACAACAGGGGTTAAACAAGTAATTAAGCCACCAAAAAGACATGTGGCGGCTGATGGTCATTATAGCCAGGAGACTTGTTAGTCGACGCCGGTGGTGCAGCGAACAGCGACGTCGTCTCTGATGATGATGCAACACGGCAGTGTCAAGATGATGTCAGTTCAAGCCAGTTTGATCATGCAGCTGTTCACAACTGGAACTAGCATAAGTTTAGTTGTACAATTATTACGTCTAACTACCAAAAAAATAACTTGTATAGTTGTATTAAATGAATTATTAGCTGTGTGTATCCTTGATGTTTTGATTTGCTCTTAACATTGAGTTGGTGCAGAGGTTGGATGTAATTAGTATCATCTTGATATTAATATATTGCCCTTTATTAGAGAAAAAAATATGGGGTATTCCTCTCACGTCTGATAAACCAATTTTCTTTTTTTCCTTTTACCAAACGATGAAATTGTCTCCCGGCCTCTGCATCTAGACTATGCACACTACCATGACTTGCTACAGGCAGAGTGCATGAAATGGCCTATAGATAAGGCATCAGACGGGATTATCGTAATCTACCACAATGACAGAGAAGGCGACTCCCGCATATAAATACTACTTCAGTTTGGAGCTAACTACCACCCACCCTCTCATTAACAAACCATCCAAAAAAAACATCTAGCGTTGAGAAGGTGAGAGCTCAGCCAGGAGAACAGGCAAGGGAGAGAGAAAAGGTAAGCATGTTCTTGTTTCTTCTTCCAATCAATCATGTTCTTGTTTCTTCAATCTTATTCCTTGTCTCCCTCTGTTTCTCTGTTATTCTGTCTCCTGGAATTTCCATTTTTCCCCATCGTAGAAATCTGTAGTGCTATTGCTTGAGATGAAGACGTGATTTTTCTTCAGTTATGCCAAAACAGAATTTGTATGTTAACCAAGTTTAGCATAATAGTTTCTACATCTTGACAACGAACTCTGTCTGTTGATGCTAATTAACTCCGGCTGATGGTGCTGCCATGGCGCCCGTAGGTAACTTGTGGTTCTTACCTCCCGCTGTTCACGGCAGGCATGGCCACCGTCGGACCACCCGGTGCTTTCCGGAGGATCACCGTTCACTACAGCAGCGCCAGCGACGAAGAAATCGATGATGACTTTCTGTACCAGGTAATTCATAATAACATATGTGTACTGTACTTGTCGAAAAGCTTTTCAAAGAACAAACCTTTGGGGACCTGAACCAATTTTCTGAAAATAATCTGATGTTTATTAGGAGACCCTTTATCAATCGATCATGGGTGCAAGGACCCCCGGAGCATCTGAGAGCTCACACCACTGCCATGGAGAGAGCAGCAGTAGTAGCACAGGTTCAAGCTCAAGGGAAACCTCAGATGAACAGATCGCCGCCGACTTCGAGTACGCCAGGCGGTTGCAGGAGGAGATGGAAGATCTGACGATTGGAACGCCTGCCGACGACGACGAACAAGACGGTACGCAATGCGATGCTTATGATCCGATTTCATCAAATAGTAAATGGTGCTGATCATCTGACTGACATATATAGGTGTTTTGTGTTGATGTTTGGCCTAAATTCAGATATAAGCTGTGTACCTTCCCCATCTGACACCGATGATGAGGATGATGGCGACAATGAAGAGGTGGTGATTATTTGTTATACAGAGTTGCGAGTTTGTTGAACTAACTGTTTCTTGGCAACTTGGATCAAACTGAATTTACCGATATCGGCTCGCAGGCTGCTAGGCAAGACGATGACAGCGACGACGATGATGTTGATCCAGACAACATGACATATGAGGTGTGTGGTGAATGAATGTCCCACGGTTTCGTCTGTTACAAGTTCAGTTGGAACGTGAAACTTTTGTTTTACTGATTCCAATCCCTTTATGTGCATTGTATATATAGCAAAGGAGGGAACTTGTGGAATCAGTAGGAAATGAGAGCAGAGGTTTATCTGATGAACTGATGCGATATTTGGTGCCATGGAAGTACAAATCAGGATCAGGGTTCTTCTCAAGGAAGACAAACCACAACCATGATAAGTGAGTCCGCAATCTTCTCAAATTAAATACTATGAAGTTTTCAGTGATGCTAATTATACTTGCAAGTTAATCAGTAGTTTATTGCTGTGATTTTGGTCTGTTGACAGAAAAATCTCCGTCAGTGTCACTGACAAATTTATCTCTGTTTTTAACCAATGGATACAGTTGTTCTGTGTGTCTATCGACCTTCAGAAACCGAGAGAGCCTCATAACCTTGCCCTGCAAACATATTTACCACGCTGGTTGCATTACCAAGTGGCTCAAGATCGACAAGGTAAGAGAATTATGAATACTTATTTAGTTTTCCCCCTCAAATTAAGCCTTTTGAGGATAATTATGACTTTGTGTAGTGCAATTTGACACGTTCTTTTTGTTTTGTTAAACAGACCTGCCCAGTGTGCAAATATGAGGTGTTTGGGCCTTCCTAGCGTGTCATCATCTGTCAATCAAAGTTCACAAGATGAAGAAACGCCATTACAGCTACTTGCTTGGATCGTCTACCTGCTTAGTGGGAAAATAAAGAGAAGAAACACATCTTTTTTTTTCTTTAATTCACTCCCCACTGTAATTTTTGGCATGTACAGGTGTGTTGCTTCAGAAAATGGGAAGCTTATACTATATCTCAAGTTTTTTTGTCTTGTCTTGTCCTGTCTCTACTTACCTATGAATACTTGGGATGGGTTTAAGAACAAATAACAGGCGATTCAAGTCAAATAGTGATAGTAAAATCAAGGAGGTAGCAAGCACAGATGACAACCAAAGCATGTCAGTACATAGTTAATAACTCTGGGTTGCAATGATATCCAAGCCAATTCACTCTCACAAGTTACAACCGAATGTTTCATTTCATCAGTCTATGATCACCAGAGCCTGTTTCAGTGAAACAAGAGCTCGAAGAAAAACATAGGATACTCTACTACGGCGACTTCCCATCAAACACAACTCTCCGAGTAGTGAAACTTAGGTTGCTGATGATGCGGTCTTGTCACAGGTTCCACGAGTAGCCGCCATCTCCCTGCTGCTCCCCCAAAAACAGCCCACTCTCAGCAAGTTCGTGGGTGATGAGATGGTCAAGATCTTCCATGTCATGCATAGACTCCGTCCTCGGAGTCACGGCATTCCCACCGGTGGCGGCAGCCGGGTTGCTGCTCACCGACTTGAAGCTGCTGCTTCGCTGGACGATGCCAGCTCCGCTGTTATTCATCAGATTGCTAGGCCCCGTCATGCCCGCTGGAGCAGCACCCTTTGCCGAGGGGTTATTCATGTGATGTGCCTGCTGCTCTCCGCTAGCAGCACTGTTGGTGATCGCGGCTCCAGATGTGAGACCACCGTTTGCATTGGAAGTGCTAGGACGTTGCTGCTGCTGCTGCTGTGCCAAACCGCGGTTGTTGGTATTCTTGGCTTCCTGCATCAGCTGCTGGATTACATGCTGCTGGAATTGCGGGCTCGCACCCAGGCCCTGGAAATTGTTATGCTGCTGCTGGGGCATAGCTTGCTGGAACGACATGGGGTGCTGGAATTGCCCAAGCTGAGCCGCACGGAACGATCTAGATGCTTCCAGCTGAATGCCATTGTGTACTGCTGTAGGACCTTTGAACATGCTCGACGCCTCCTGCTGAAGCAAACTCTGGTTCCCGCTTGATCCTCTAAGCATATTGTGGTAGTTGTTCAGCGCAGCAGCATTCTGAGATGCCTCCTGCTGGAGCAAACCCTGATTTGCGCTTGACGTCCTAAGCATATTCTGGTAACTGTTTATTGCCACAGAATTCGGAGATGCCTCCTGCTGAATCAAACCCTGATTTGCACTCGAGCTTCTCAGCATTTGCTGGTAACTGTTTTGTGCTGCCGGATTCTGGGGATTATTACCAATTGCTCCAACGCCTGGAACCTCATTATTCACATGGGGGCTCATTTCCGTTTTGCCACCTTTTGTGTCATGCATATTCTGCACCATAAGTTTCGGTCCAGTTTGCTTGGGATAGTTCTTCAGGCCCTCTGCAGATGAACAGGCAACATATTAAACATCAAAATACACATCTCAGATACATGGGGCAAAGCAGGGTTGCTATCATCACAAATGTTTCTGTTATCTGCAGCAAACATTAAACTACACATCTCCCTGATTTGCTATTATCTGCAGCAAAAAAAATGAAGCACTAAAGACAGCATATACGATGTTTAGATCCTAACTACTCCCTCCGTCTACAAATAAGTGTCTCAACTTTGTCAAAAAGAAGATGTATCTAGACATCGTTTTGTCTAGATACATCTTCTTTTTGACAAACTTGAGACACTTATTTTTGGACGGAGGGAGTATATGTTTGCATCATAACCAATTTGTACATGTTAGGTGACAACCAAAGTAACATCATGAATAATTTTGCATGACACTGGCGGGTGACAACCAAAGTAACAGCTAGAGTTTGTATATAGCTTCTAGTCCTACTCCTGCAGGTGTTCCTTATGAAGTACTCCCTCCGTTTTCAAATATAAGATGTTTTAGCCCTCTTCCACATTCACATGTATCTAAATGTATCTAGACATGATCTAGTGTACATCTACATATTCACTTATTTCAGTACGCATCTTGTCAACATGTGCAATACCTAAAACATCTTATATTTAGAAACGGAGGGAGTACAATATAATATGCAATTTTCATGAGAAAACATTCCTCGTGAAGAAACGGTTTTAAGAAACTTAATTGAGAACCTAGGTAGACACTTAGATATTAGTGAATGTGCATGCCATACCTATAGGACCAAGCTTGTTCTTGTGACTGAACTCGATTAGATCCTTCATGTGATTCACTACCTCTGATATCTGCCAAGAGCACATAAGCAATCAACATGCCATAATGCACATAATATACAGAATAAATGCTACAAGACACGTCTTAATAAATGATAAAAATAACTAGAGGAGTTTCTACATATTATTGAGAGGAAAGAGAAAGGTAAATACTACTGACTGAACTCCGATTACCTGCAAGCAGCGAACATATCTTTTAGAAAGCCCGTGCTCGTTTAAGCTGTGGTGATCTATACTTTTTGCTAGTTGTCTTGATGCTGACACAAACCTACAAGTTCAAACAAAAGAATGGCCTCATTTTAATTAGAATACCAGAAGGACAGCTCTAGAGAAAAAAATACATATTTTTGTCATTCTAGGTTTACTAACATGTTGCAAGTGTTTCGTGCATCATCATTCGATGCCCCAGCAGGCCCATTTTTATTGGCAATAGCTTGATAATTCTGGGCAACTTGCAGCATATTACTTACCTGAAAAAACAAAAGCACATGAAAAGAATATAAAGGGTACCAAAGTTAAAGCATATCACACATATTCAGATTTATAATCAGGTGTACTAGTTGAATGCCCGTGCATTGCTACTTCCTACGAATTATAAACCCAGATAAATGACAAAAAAACAGGTAATTTCCAAATCACAAAAATCATGGAGACATGGCCCCACTTGTCCACAAACGACAATGAAAGGACGTGCAGTGGCAAACATGACCACGATGAATTATGTCCTACAATTTAATCTTGGTTGCCTACGTATCAGTAACTTTAGTTCAGTGCACAGATCAGCAAATAGACGATAAACAAAGTAACAGTGAACGACTGGTTTCACGCCCCCAATTACCCAGGAACATTAATGCTTAGGCATCAAAGCACAGTGTGTAGCAATAAAGGCAGTATGCATCATCCTGATGTAGAGGCTGGGGTAGTTGCCCCTTTTCTAAAAAAAAATCAAAGCACAGTGTGTATATGTAGGCAGCAGCTTATCAACCATATGCAGCCTTTCAACCAAAGGTCAATCAAATAGGAACTGGAACACGAAGCCCATACAGGTCTAAGAACTCTACCTGTTCTGTAAGAAACTTGCGAGTGATATACTCGTCATGCCGCCGTGAACAGAACTCCCAGGACATAATCTGCATACACAATCAGGAGATAAGAATGAGTCTCAGTTGGACCCCATTTGTAACATCCAGATATCCACAAATGATCCCACAAATGATACCCAGAAGATGCTAAGGTTGGGAAGCTACTACAGCTACGAACATACCTTTAGTTCTGGAGTGAATATTATTCTCAGTTGCCCCTCATGTGTGACATGCTGGTGTTCATAGATGCTCTTCAGAACAACTTTAGTATGCTCCAGGAGCAGCATTCCATTTGGCAACCGGAATTCATTGGGCATGTCAAGGAATAGATATTCTTCCTTAACACCATGGTCAAATCTAATTTGACAGAGTCTAGGAAGTATTTCACAGGTAGCGTCTGTATTATGGATAAGAGATGAAAGGGGGGGACTAGGTGAGCTCAAAAATGTACATTGATATTAAATTACAGAGAAAAACTCAATTTTATTTAAACACACTGAAGAAGCAAAACAGACAGAGCCCATAAAACAGACGGTCAAGGTGTTCATCCAAAAATCAGGAGGAAGTGCACAATAGCATAACCAAAGCTTTGCTGTAGAAGAAACACAATGCCAAAGATTAATTTTCACTCGTGACAATCTACTATTTTTTATGATAAGGTGTTCTGTACTGCTATAGAGTTAGAAACTTCTAAGCTATTTTTGTTTGTACTATTGATGCTTAATCGTTCAGCTCACAGAGTAATATCGTTGATTGTCTTCTATAAAGCACAAGACATGTACAAGAATACCGAGGTTACCAAATGGAAGAATAACAAAATAAGCATAAATGAAACAGCATTGAACTTCTAACAATCCTGAAGGGGAATTAATCAAACTACCAAGGATATAACAATTTACCATATCCTTTTCCCGCATGTGCATGACAAATATCACAACGCCATGTATCCTGTGACAAGTAAAAAGTAGGACTGTGATTACAATTCAGAGAACGTAAACAACACCAAGGAATAATTACCCTTGATATTGACCATAACATGGAGAGCATACAAAGAATCAGCTTTATCAGCTATCCATGGATTCATTACATCGCTATTGCATGCTAGAATAAAAAATATTTCCCTCAGAAGCTACACGTACAAGATGTCATTCTCGCTGCCATCAAAGACAATAAATATTTGATAATCAAACAGTGCTGAATGATAATGGCTGAGAGTTAAGGAGATGGTGTACAATATTATTTGAACATCTACCTAGTCAACATGATTTCAGGTAGGAACTGTTAACTAACCTGAGCTGTCTGTGGAATAGCAACTGAAGTATTCCCTCTTTTTTCATATGTTGATACACACCATCTTTCTCTTGATCGTGGCGCAAAATATTCATCAATAAGCTTCCTCCAGTATGTTATGGGATTATTCTACAAGACAATATTTGAGTAAATTGTACTTTCGGTGGTGTGTATCTTGTAATAAATGCATAAAAATGCAGAAACTCACCTCTGGCCTGTAACGCTTATGATACAAATACTGCATTAACCTTCGTGAACAAAGCCCGCTCTCGACGGGAGTCCTAACAGGTCCAGCTAGCTGCAATCCAGGCTGTGCTAGCGGCGGCCTCAACTGTGGCTGCCGAGGTATGGCAACTTGAGATTGTTGAAGCTGAGGAAACTGTTGTGACAACTGATGCTGCTGTTGTTGCTGAATTTGCATCAATTTCTGCTGTCGGATCAAGGCTTGAAGTTGTGGGTTATGTTGGCCCTGGAGATGAAGAGAACTCTGACCTTGGAGCAGCTGTTGAATCAACTGCTGCTGGAGGATATCATCTTGCCGAATATCAACTCTTGGCTTCTTTTGAGCATGAAATGCTGCTGCAGCATCAATCACAGGTTGTGATGTTACACTAGATGACCTCCGCTTCTGCATCTGTTCTTGGGGTGGACTTTGCTGCATGATCGAGCCATCAATGACTGAAGAGCCAGAGATGTTATTGGATGAAAACGACATCGGGGAGGCAGGAAGGCGCATGAATGAATCAGCATTCATGCTTGTACTTTGCTGAAATTGGGCACCTCCAGAAAGTGATGAGTTGCCATCCGTCACCAAAGAGCTAACACCAATGCTTGGCCCAGAGGAATTTGTAGTACCAACTGGAAGGCTACCATTCATGTCCCTGGGAACGAGTCCAGAATTGGAGCGTGGGGCCCCGGACATGGAGGTCAGCAGGGTTGAGACTGAACCATCACCTTGAAGAATCTTGCTTGAAGGGAAAGAACGTCACTGGCAACTACTAAGGATCTTCTGATATTTTAGCTGGCAACTGCAAAGTGTAATTATCAGTAAGAGATTGAAGCCATGCAAGGCAATCAAGGAAACAGTCACCACAAAATTTGAAGAATGTCTTAATTCTAAGTTACTAACTTCTAAGTTGTAAATGTGAAAAATAGCACGAGATCAAGTTTCCTGAGGGCACTAGAGATCAAAACTGTGATCATCAAGAAACAAGTTTTGAACTGATTTAACGGGTGAAATACATTCACTGGAACTTCCAAAAGGAATTCAAGGTATCTGACCTATGTCAAAAACAAATCAGAAAGAACAGAAATAGATAGGAAACAAGGCAAGAGAAAAGACAAGATCATCTATTTGAATTACAAACTAGCACATAGATAACCAAAACCCAGCAATGCACAAAGAGATTTCTGCTTTCTGTTCATCCTGAGAAAAGGAAAGAGCGAGAATATGGAGCTGATAAGTTGTGCAAAGTGACTTCTTATGCAAGCTCGTGACAAATCGCAACCAAACAGTAGACAACAAAGGCAAAAGAAAATCAGAAGAATAAAAACCCACACGGTTGCATTCGACAAATAAGACCTAGCTTGATCACCTGCCACTTTGCTGGACTATCCAGGGGTACAACTACAACTACAATAAGAAACCCTGATAGAATAATAACCTACGTGAAACAAAACACGATGTATGAAATGCCTAACCGGAGAAACTGGGAGAGAGGGTCAATCTTCTAAGGAACAAATACAATTACCTCGACTAGAATCAAAGAAACCCAAAATAGCAATATTTTATACTTGAATACAGATTCTTTAAGGTGGATGGTTACATGGGACTTTGAACTAGAGACAAAGAATCACGGAAGGGGGGCCAAATGTTCTGTCGTAACAATTTGGACTTCCAGGTGATTATTTTTTCCTGATCATGATGTGCAGTTAAATAGTTCAAGTCGGAATCAATTTCGTTCTTTCGGAACTGCCTGGGTAATGGGTTAACTGGTTCATCTTAAAGGGAAAAAATTTCAGCAACAAAGCACCGGGCTAAATGCGTTCCGAAATCAGAAGCGGGTGAACCTAGTTAGCAGAGAGCGGCATTGCCTCAGTCATACTCCGCACCATCACAGGATGAACCTGCAGCTAACTCCATGCCAGTCCACAGGTACAAGCTCCGGGCCAACCGAAACCAACAAAGCAAAGACGCAAACAAAGAGAAGAAGAAGAAGAAGTGCACAAGATTTGATTTGAAAAGTAACACAAAAATCATACTGTAGTAAGAGAATCTAAGCCCCCAGCAAAGGCGAATCGCTCAGACGAGACGTCCCAGACTTTGGACTCCTCCCAAGATCCGGCAAGAAGACGAAGCATTCAGACTCCTCCAGGTCCAGGGGCGGCTGCAGATTCCTACCGCGACAAGTAGTAAATTACCTCCCCCAAAAATCCGAGAGCCGCATTGAGGAGTCGGGCGCGCCCCCTTCCCTCACCCTCCCCACGCAGCGCGCAGGCCCAAACGCGAATCCCCGCAAGATAGTCGCACACAGCACAAGGAGCAGACTGCGCTCCGTGGAGGAAGGAATCAGGCCAACCTATCTATGTACCTACGAACTGAACAGCGTGCGGCAGGTCCGCACAGAAATCCTCACCTCGAGAGCTCGCCCGCTCGCTCCACACGCCTCAATCCCTCCTCGCCCGCTTCCGTCTCGTGCTTCGGATTTCTCTTCTACAAAAGTATTGTTTCTCTTCTACTTTTTTATTTTCTCCTTCTCCTCCTCCTCCTCTTTCTGCGGCGGCGTCGCCGGCGAGCGAGCGGCGGGCCGGATTAAATAGATTCCCGGGCGGCGACCGGGGCCAGCCGGTCGCGCTGTCCGCTCTGACCGCCCTTGACCGGTCGCGCGGCCGTCTGATCTGGATCCTGCGGCGGACGCGCGCAGGTGGGTGCGCGTGATTGGCTGGGTGGTGGGGACGCGCTACCGGGAGAGGGGAGGTCGGCTCGTCGCTACGCGCACGCGGAGGGAGTGCACACGGCGTGACGTCCAGGCCCACATGTCAGTCGCCGTGGCTGGTGGTGGGTGTGAATGGCCGGTGCTTCGAGGGGAAGGAAGACTCCGCGCACGCGCCTGTGGGGCACGGCTGGGCCCGCTCGTCATCGGCACGACGTACTTTACTGCGGCTGGCTGAGTTGGTGCGTGGAGATTTCGTGTCAAGATAAAGCTTTGTATGCCTACGCCTCTAGTCCAGTAACTGACTTGTGGGGCCGAGTGACGCTATGTCCCACATGCCGGTGAGGTGAGCGGGTCGACGGAACGGTGAGCGACGATTCTCCCCTTCGCTTTCTCGGACCGACTGCACATGATTTGCGCATTTGCTCCGCGCACACACGCACTTGCTACACGTTTTGCTTTTTTGCAAAGGAGGGTGTGGGGCCTGCAGGGGCAGCAGCCTGTTTGAGTTTGACTAGCATGAATTATTTTTGTGTGTGTCTTTTATTTTATTTCTGCTAGGCTGGACCACCCCGTAGGGTTTGCTTTGGCTGATTATTCTAGTTCACACCGTGAAGACGTAATCGTCGATCTTTCATCAACAAACCCTCCTTGTGTATTAGGCTTCTAATTGCACAACTACGGGTGAACCCACCAACTATCGTCAGTGTTGGTTGTGATTTAAAAGTCACGTTAGCGGTGTAAACCCTCAACCATTAGCATCGTGGTCCAGCAACTTTCGACTGTGAAGATGTTTGGTGGGTTCGTATGTAGTTGTGGAGTTGAATTTCTGATCTTTCCATTCCAAACAATATCAAACTTTTAGTATTATTACTATTTAACGCAATTCAGTTTGAATTTGATAGCCATCAAACATGTTTATCCGATGCCCAGAACAGAGTATTGGAGCAGCGGTTCATAAAAATGTCGAGATGCACAGAAGAGGTTCAAAACGTATTTAGCGAGGTTGTTTTTAGTTAAGGGTTATAACAAACGTATTTAGTTTCTTTTAGGAAAACAACTCCTGTCCTATTGCGAGCTTTATTAATTCCCAACCACAATCACATTATTTGAGACTGTCAGCAATGAAGTTAGAGAGTTTATCGACCCAATTATAAGAAATCTTATTTTAAAATATATCATGCTAACTCATGAGCCACTTTGTTGGCTTCCCTCAATCAATCAATAATTAAAAGAAACAAAATACCTTAGATATAGCCAGGTCAACACAATCTACTAAAATAGTACAAGTTTCATTCCACCAAGCTGCCTCCCCACTGTTTTGAAATCTGATTGAGCTTGTATCTGAGAAAATCCCAGCCCATTGATTGAGATGCAGCATGTGGCAAATACTTAGTTGTCGTCGGTAACAAATTACCTTTAAAGTTTTGAAGAACAGTCTCCACTGTTAGGAATAGACTTGTTGTATTCCAGGAGGCCAAAGGCCACAATATAAAGGACATGTACAGGTGTGAATATGCAGGAAACCCCCTAATAGTGGGGAGTTACAATTAGATTACAATTAGACTATTATACTTCTAACACCCCCCCTCAAACTCATGTTGGGTCAACAACACTGAGTTTGGAGAGAAAGAAAACATGGTGCGCTCTAGTCTATGCCTTGGTGAAGAAATCCGCTATTTGCAACTCTAAAGGCACATAATGGAGGGTAACAACCCGATCCTGCACATTTGCACGTGTATAGAAAGCATCAACACCAATATGCTTGGTCAGCTCATGCTTGACCGGATCACGTGCAATACTGATAGCACATGTACTGTCAGACAAAAGTGGAGTGGGTGTCGTAACAGAGACCCCAAAATCTGCAAGTAACCACCGTAACCAGGTCACCTCCGCAATCAACGAGACCATAGCGCGCAGCTCAGACTCAACACTCGAGCGAGAAACTGCTTTCTGTTTCTTCGTCTTCCAAGCAACCAGCGAACCACCAAGAAAAACACAGTAAGCAGAAAGAGACGAACAATCCGTGGGATCACTCGCCCACGTAGCGTCCGAGTAGCACTGGATCTGGAGAGAATTGGAGCTAGGGAAGAAAAGACGACGAGTACTCGTACCACGAAGGTAACGAAGAACACGAAGAAGATGACCGTAGTGAACCGTGGTAGGAGCTGAGACAAACTGACTCAGAATATGAACATGATAGGAAATATCCGGACGAGTGACGGCGAGATAGACAAGACTCCCAACGAGATGACGATAGCGCGTCGTCGGATCAGAAAGGGGCTCACCATCAGTAGGACGGAGCTTAACATTAAGCTCCATAGGAGTCTCAACAGTGTGCTCATCCCCAAGAGCAGCACGAGCAAGAAGGTCCTGAATATACCTTTCCTGGGAGATGGAAAAACCATCAGAAGTAGAAGAAATCTCAATCCCAAGGAAGTATCGAAGAGGACCAAGATCAGTCATAAGAAACTGATCACGAAGACGAGCCTTAACAAAGGCGATATACTCAGGGTCATCTCCAGTGATGATCATGTCATCACCATAGAGAAGGAGAAGAGTGCGACCACGAGAAGAAGTGTGGATAAAAAGTGCAGCATCATGTGCGCTAGGAGAGAAGCCGGCGGCGGTCACCACAGAGGCGAAACGCTCAAACCAAGCTCGAGGGGCCTGTTTCAGCCCATAGAGAGAACGCCGAATACGACAAACCATCCCATCAGGAACATAATACCCAGGAGGAGGCTGCATGTAAACCTCCTCACGTAACTCGCCATTAAGGAATGCATTCTACACATCAAGCTGAGACACGGACCAACGGCGAACAGAGGCAACAACAAGAAGAGTGCGCACAGTGGTCATATGAGCCACGGGCGCAAAGGTCTCATCGTAGTCACGGCCGGGCTCCTGCTGGAAACCACGAGCTACAAGACGAGCTTTATATCGCTCAAGAGATCCATCAGAGCGGGTCTTAATTTTATAGACCCAATTACACGTGATAGGACGAACACCGGGAGGAGGAGAAACAAGCTCCCAGGTGCCAGTGCGCTCTAGCGCAGCAAAATCCTCGATCATGGCAAGCTGCCAGTGCGGATGACGCTCGGCATCCCTATAAGAAGTCGGCTCGGAGGTAATAGAGAGACCATACTGACTAGGAGAGTAACGGTCTGGAGCATGTCGCAGACGAACAGGTCGTGAAGAGGAAGGCTCATCGGAAGAAAACGACTCATCAGAAGAAGAGGAAGAAGAAACAGGAGAGGAAGAATCCGAAACCGGAGAACGAGGAGAACTAGGGGAACTAGACGGAGGAGTACTAGGAGAGGACGGCGCCGAGGTAGAAGGTGGCGCCGAGGTCGAAGGTGGCGCCGAGATCGAAGGTGGCGCCGAAGTCGAAGGGGGCGCCGCGGTCGAAGAAGACGCCGAGGACGAGGGGATAGTGGGAGGCGTATCCGGAAAAAGAAGAAAGGATATATCACCCACCGGGTAGGTACCCGAGGTGGGGCATGGATAGAAGGGACGCGTCTCATCAAACGTGACATCACGAGAGATGCGCAGCCTACGACCAACGGGATCCCAACAACGATAGCCCTTATGCTCATCACTGTATCCGAGAAAAACACACTCAACCGACTGAGCAGTCAGTTTGGTGCGTTCGCGAGGAGGGAGAAGGACATAGCAAACACAACCAAATAAACGAAGAGTCGAGTAGTCTGGAGAACTACCAGAGAGACGCTCGAGAGGAATACCACCCTGAATGGCAGCAGAAGGCTGAATGTTAATGAGATGAGTCGCCGTAGCAACAGTCTCAGCCCAGAAATGCGGCGGAAGGGAGGAAGCAATCATCATGGCACGGGTAGTCTCAAGAATATGATGATGCTTACGCTCGGCGACACCATTTTGAGCATGGGCGACGGGACACGAGAACTGAGCAAGGGTGCCCTGCTCAGCAAGAACACCACGCAGATGCTGGGAGATGTACTCACCTGCAGAATCAGCACGAAAAACACGAATAGGCGTGGAATACTGAGTGTGTACCATGGCCACAAAACGCTGATAAATAGAGAGGACCTCACTGCGAGAGCGCATAAAATATAACCAGGTGTACCGGGAAAAATCATCAATGAATAAAATATAGTAGCGATGACCCCCTTTTGAAGCAAAGGGAGCCGGACCCCAAACATCTGAATGAACTAAATCAAACGGTCGCTGAGATGAAGACACACTAGTAGGATAGGGAAGCTGAATCTGTTTGCCTAACTTACAACCTTGACAATGTAAAGACGCATCTCCTAAGACAGACCCCAGAAGACCACTACGAACTAAAGACGATAAGCGGGAATCACAAAGGTGACCCAGACGATGATGCCACTGCTGAAAAGAGCTGGAGGCGGAAGCAGCAACCGCAGAAGAACTGGTCGATGAAGAAGCATAAGGTGGAACGCGAAGCCAGTCTAACTCCCAGAGCCCCGGGGACTCACGGCTACGAGGGCCAGCTCCAACCAGGGCCTGAGTGTGGCGGTCCTGAACAGAACAAGAATCAGCGTCAAGGATGATGTGACAACCAGAATCAGTGAGCTGACTAGCAGAGAAAAGATTCATCTTAAGACTAGGAACATGAGAAACATCAGGAACAGAGAAAAAGGAGGTAGAAAGGGAACCTCGACTGGAAACAGGAAGAGAGGTACCATCGGCTGTGATAACACGGATAGGAGAAATAAGAGAACGAAGAGCAGAAAGAATAGAAGACGCAGAAGTCATATGAAAAGAAGCTCCAGAATCCAGATACCACGGGGACGACATACCTGACTGTGTAGAAGATGGTGGGCGCGCAGTGTCAGAAGAGGTAGGCACAAAACCAGCAGTGCCCGACGAGGAAGATCCTGTAGCAGCGAGCAGACCACGAAGACCACGAATAATATCCTGCTCAGAGAGTGTAACTGTAGAAGATCCTGACGAAACAACCTGCTGACGAGCAACCGCAGAAGATCCTGACGAACCAGACTGCTGACGAGCAAGGTACTGCAGACGTAAACTGGGATCCCTCTTCCAGCAGCCAGAGAAATCGTGGCCAGTCCGGCCACAGTAGGAGCAGGGAGGACGAGTGGGGCGGGACTGACCACGAGACTGCTGAGTCTGACCCTGACCCTGGACCGGAGGACTGGAGAGGAGCGGCGGTGCTGAAGACCGCAACAAAGGTGCCGGCGCAGGGGGGCCACGAGTGGCAAGAACAGAGGAAACCTCAAGAAGTCCAGCACTGCGAAGGCGAGTCTCCTCAGCGCGAAGCTCAGACAGGACCTCAGAGAGCGGTACACGACCGCGAGCAAGCAGCTGGGCACGACGGGGCTCAAACTCCTTGCGGAGCCGAGATAGGAACTCATAGACGCGCTGAAACTCCAGATCCGCGCGCACAGTCAGACAGCAGGGACATATGCCACACACAGTTGTACGAAGGGAATCAAGCTGACGCCAAATAGCAGCACTCTGAGTATAAAACTCGTCAATGGTGGAATCACCCTGCTGAAGAGCATGCTCCTGGCGAACCACAGATAGGTAAAGAGCATCCCCAGACGGTTGATAACGCTGGCGAAGAAAAGCCCACTGAGCAGCAACAGTGGGAAGACTCATGAACTCGGCAGCATACTGAGGCAGAACGCTGGAAGTGAGAACAGCTGCAGCACGGGCATCCTCATCCATCCACTGAGTGAAGTCAGTCAGATCCAGCCGGTAGGTCGAAAGAGCGTCCGAATACTCCTGTACCTGCCGGTCATAAGCCGCCATAGCAGAATCATCAGCACTCCTGGCTGCATCCTTAACCGTCTGAGTAGCGTCAGACGCAAAGGAGACGGGTGTCGGTGGAATAGGCGCCGTGGGAGCAGTGGGGCGCGGCGGACAGGGGACCTCGCCAGACAGCACACCCCAAAGACGAAGACCGCGCATGTGGACGCGCATAAAGGCAGCGAAATCAGGATAATTCGCGCCATCAAAAATCACCGGACAGCGAGGGATTGCAACGTAGCCCGAGGGATGACATAACTCTCTTTCTGTGACGGGCGGGGCGGGCCGGGGCGGGTCCGGAGCTGGCGACGGCGGGGCGGCCGGGGCGCGGCGGTGGCGGCCGGACGACGGCGGGGCGGCCGAGGCGCGGCGGTCGCCACCAGCTCCCGCACGAATATCTTCATGAAAAGAAGCAGTAATATTTGATATCAGTAAGCCATATCAGGCCTGGAGGCGACCGAGGCGTCAGTGCGCAGGGTGTCGAGCCCCATGCCGAGGAGGTGGCGCGTAGTGTGTGTGCACGGGTACGTGTGTGAGTGTGTACGTGTGTGTATGCCGAGGAGGTAGCGTTCCGCTACAACTACAACACAACACCATTAAGCTTTCTATGTCGAGTCTCTAGGATTGTCCCACTTTTTAGAAGTGTCAACATTTATTTCATCAGAAACTTTTGCCGCATTGGCTGTTATAGAGAGAGCATGTTTACATTTATTAACGGGAGGGACATCTTCATTTTGTACCCGTATCCACCAGAGGTACCAACAAGCAACCGACATAGGTCCATTTTTTGTTGGCTTATTTCATAAGCTGCCCCTTTCAAGGCGTATTCCATAAGCCAATCAGCTTATTACTTTTGACTTCTAAATTAGTTATGATCAAGCAATAAGTTGGATGGATTATAAGAGAGGCTGAGGATGGGGCAACTTATTATTTAAGCCAACAAAAGATTGTGCCATAATTTCTTTCCAATTAGAGCACTGCTAAACCTTCTCTGTCCATAGGTGGAACGCTACATTTCCAGAGCGCACCAAATTTCTGTTGTCTCTGGACATAGAAACAAGAATTTTCAACTTTCCAAGAGAAAAGGCAACATTCAATGGCCTATTCTTCCGCTCATGTTGGACACAATAATCAAAGACCTACTTGCGGCAATCACACAACTGTCGGAGAGGGAGGTGGTGGCGCATCCCTCCTCAACTCGGCAAACATAGTGGTCATCCCAAAGAAGTAGTGGGGGACCTAATTGGCCTCTAGATTGGCCCTGCTTCTCTCCGAGCTCATTTCGACAAGCCAATCCGCCTTCGTCAAGAAGAGATGCATCCACGACAATTTTTTGCATGTCCAAAACACCCTACGTGAGCTATACCGGGACAAAACTTGCACTGCAGTCCTGAAAGTTTTTGGTTCAAATAGTAAATCAAGAATCATCATTTTCTTACATTCTAGGATTTCCGGTTTAATCCAATTAACATCTACCATATAAAAACATATTTGCTAATTCCCAACTGCATGAAGAATACCAAAATATCAGTCGATATGGTGGACCATTGATCGGAGGTTACCATTTGTGCAAGATTCTATATTCTCTTAAACTGTAAAGAACAAAAAATATGATTCAGTAGGTGAACAACTAATTCATCATGGGCTCATGGCAAACATGTTTTTAATCGATTTAGAATTAGTTAATTGTCACTCAACCGAGCCAATATTACATGTTTTAAACTAAAATATAACATATTCTTAACGCAATGAGGTTGTATTTTGATTAACATGAACAAATTTGTGAAATCGACCGAGGATTACTTAATTCTCGCATATGCTCTACAGAAAAACATGTTTTTTTTACTTATAAAAACATGAATTTGTAACAACATGTACGTCTGCGATCTTCATGCTAAAAAACGCATTGTGAGACAAGTGGAATTGACACCATGCTTACATTAATTACATTGCGGTATACATTTACTCGGAATTTCCTGCATCAGTAAACGCGATTAACACACACACATACAATACATACTCTTGGATCGACCTCGTTGTGTTCTCCAGTTTGATGGGATCCTTCCTTTTCTTCCCCTGCACCATTTTGATCATGCATGCAAAAGGTTGATTGAACTACGGCGCTCAGAGTCAGAGTCACATTGATCGTCGATGGCGACGCGCGAATAATCGATCATCTTCCTTTCATGTCGGCGAGCTGCACGAAGAGCTCGTTGGCGGAGGTGGTGGAGGCGTCGGGCACGGTGGTGACGCCGCTGGTGGAGGAGGACGTGGTGACAATGGAGGCGTCCGGGTCATCGGCGCCGTCCCCATCCCCGGCGCCCTCCGGTGGATTTGCGTCCTGCATCTGCAGCGCGTACTCGAGGTTCCACAGCACGTCGCCCATGGAGATCCGGTCGCTGCCGAACTCGTAGAGGCACTTCTCGGCGGTCTCGGCGAACTTGGCGAGCGACTCCGGGTTGACCTTGCCGGCGAGCTTGGGGTCCATGATCTTCTCGATGAGCCCCTTCCGCTTCCACTGCATGCCCCACTCGGCGAGGCTGACCTGCTCCCTGGGCAGCTGCGGGTCGATGGGCGCCCGCGCGCAGAGCGTCTCGAGGAGCACGACGCCGAAGGAGTAGACGTCGGACTTGTCCGTCAGCTGCTGGCACCGGAAGTACTCCGGGTCTAGGTACCCGAAGCTGCCCTTGACGGCGGTGCTGACGTGCAGCTGGTTCATGCCGGGCCCGTCCTTGGAGAGGCCGAAGTCGGCGACCTTGGCGACGAAGTTTTCGTCGAGGAGGATGTTGGTGGTCTTGACGTCCCGGTGGATGATCCCCTGCGCCGTGCCGGTGTGGAGGTAGTGGAGTCCCCGAGCGGCGCCGATGCAGATTTCCAGCCTCTGCTTCCACGACAGCGCCGGGAGCTCGGTGCTGCCGCCGTAGACGTGGTCACGGAACGGGCCGTTGTGCATGTACTCGTAGACGAGGATCATCTCCTCGTTCTCGTCGCAGTATCCGATGAGGGAGACGAGGTGCCGGTGCCGGAGCTTGGACAGCATCTGGATCTCCGTGTTGAACTCGTTGATCCCTTGCTCCGACTGCGGATTCCCGCGCTTGATGGCCACCTTGGTGCCGTCGTCGATCTCCCCGACGTACACGTTCCCGAACCCGCCCACGCCGATGATGGCGCTCTCGTCGAAGTTCTTGGTCGCCTCCTGCATCTCCGCGAAGGAGAAGAAGCGGCCGAGGCCCGTGGTGGAGGAGAAGGTGTAGCCGCTCTTGGACCCCTTGCCATTGGTGAAGGACTGCCCCGTGTGGATGGGCAGCAGCCACGACGAGAAGCTGTTGCGCCGCTCCCAGTCTTGCGGCCGCTTGTACCACTTCATCACCATGGCCCCGAGCCCGGCGAAGGCGCCGAACATCATGGCGAAGCCGACGGCGGCCACCACCTTGCGGGTGCCGCTGCCGTCGTCAGCCTTCCTGCCGTCCACGCCGAACTCGCCGTCGAGGCTGCCCACCGAGTTGCTCATCTTGAGGACCTCCACGCCGTTGAGCAGCGCGTCGATGCGGCCCGTGTCTTCCCCCATGGGCCCGATCTGGATGCTCAGCTTGTCGGTGGCGATGGAGGAGTTCACCACCAAGTCCTTGTAGTAGGGCGCCGCCAGCTCGCCGGTGATCGTGGAGAGGTCGAGGCCCGAGATGGCCTTGCGCCCGTTGATGAAGACGTTGAAGTAGAGGTCGTTGGTGGACTTGCTGATGATGTCGGCGAAGAAGAGGCGGACCAAGTAGCCGAACGCCGGGTCCACGTCCAGCTTCCAGGTCACGTTGAAGTTGGGGCTCTGCACGCCGGACTCGGCCATATGGGCGGCGCTCGCGTACACCAGCGTCGGCGCGACGAGCCTCGACACCGGGTACGTCTCTGGGTACTTGATCGTGCTCGTCGGCACCGACACGTCCTGCGCCGCGTCCTTGGGCTGCACGTACGGCCCGTCGTTGTCCCACTGCCGCCCCAGCGTGTCGTTCACGGGGCCGATGGACGGGCCGCCGACGTTGAGACGGTACAGCGCCTGGTACGCCGCCGACGAGAGCCCGCTCGTCTCGGCGAGCGGGAACACCGTGAGGGCCGTGTCGCTGATGAGCTCGTCGGGGGCGTTGACCACCTCGATGGCGTTGACGAACGCCGCCGAGCTCTTCATCGGGGTGAACTTGACCTCGATCTTGTTCTCCGTCGCGTTCACCAGGTACTCCTTCATCACCGGCTTTGCGTCGGCGGTGAAGCTGTGGAGCAGGACGTTGGTGTCGGTGGCCACGGTGAAGGTCGCCGTCGCGAGGTCGAAGTCACCGTTCTTGAGCGGGAAGAAGTAGAGCCGGACGAAGTGCCACCCAGGCACGGTGAGCGGGAAGTTGTACACGGCCTCCTCCTTGAAGATACGCGCGGAGCGGTACACCGGCGAGGGCACGTCGGCCTTGTCGTCGGCGACCTTGATGGCGTCCTTAGCGGCGAGCAGCTGGTTGCTCTGCGCGTCAGTCTTGAACGCCTTGCCGTCCTTGGTGTCCACGGTGGCCGTGCCGCCGCAGTCGACGTAGAAGGCGTCCTTGGGCGTGAATTTGGACGGCAGCGACGATGGGTTGCCAGAGCCGTTGTCTGTGACCGGCCGCCCCTGCCCCGACACGGCCGTCAGCGCAGCGAGCGCGACCAGCAGCGCCAGCGGGAGCGCCCCGTGGCGCGTCATCTCGAATGGGTTCCTGATCTTTTGTGTCTAACACCTCGCGCGGCCAAGCTGCCTGCTATACCGTCACCGTAGCCGTCGCCACCGCACAACGCCGGAATGCGTCGTCGTTGATGTCTTCCTCCGAAGTAGGGGATGGAAAAATTAAAGTTATTGTTGGTGGCGGAGCTGAGGGTGGCGCCCTCTCGCCCTCTCTCTGGTTGGGCAGAGCCAATCGGAGGAGAGGGAAGGGGGCGGGGAGACTTGAGGGAGACGGAGAAATGGGCCGGTGTTATGCATGCATGGGGCATGCCAAGTTTAAGCCGATCTCACCAGGGCGTTCTCATCCTATATTTGGGGCACTTATCCGGCATGCCAAGTTTAAGCAATTTTGCAGCTGCACCTGGCTATTACTGGACCTTGTGGTTGTTGGTGCTCGACGACCGATAATGATTGGTGAACACAATTGACATGCATTGGATCAAATTAAGAAGAATCAACAAGACAATGGAAGATCTAAAAAGGGTTTTGCTAAATCTCATCTCACGCCTAGTCAGCAAGTCATACACAATTATCTGTATCGTGATTCGTCCTGATGACTTGCAAGTTGGTTTGCAACTTAGATATTTTCAGCTATAAATGGAGTTGCAAGTGAGAAAAGTGTCAGATTAGTCTCATAATTCCTGTTAGACATGAGTTACAATATGGGTTGCAATTGACATCTAATGGACTGAGAATTAAGCTAATTCTTATTCGACGGTTCCTGATGGTAATTTTATTCCAAATTTTAGTGCAACGTGTTTCATCGAGCATATGCGATTTAGTCAATTTTACATAGTTATTGACAAACGGTGTCCACCGGTCAACTGTCATGTGGCACAAGAGGTGATTATCTCTAGGGTTTTTTTTTATTGTAGACCGGACTGAATTTAGACTGGAGTATGATTTTTTTTCCAATAATTCAAGACACGTAGTGAGTTGATTGGGGAATTCCAATATCATTTTTCCTTGATTGATGCTTAAAAGTTTCCACGGGTTTAATCACTATTGATGAAGCAAAAAAAAAATTGAAACTTTTGGTTTTTACTTGAAGAAAGTACAACAATCAATCTCGTCAGTAAACTTGGATTCTTGAAATACTGGATTTTTTAAATTTAGAAACAAAAAAGGATTTTCTTTTCAAAATAGTTTGGTTTGAAGTTATAGAAGATGTGTAACTTTTAAAAGGTACGGTTCAAGTGAGGTCTAGGTTTTGTTTGGTCTGCAAGGAAAATAACTTTTTATTCTGCCATGCCAGACACAATAGGACCTGCAGGTTGTTCGAAATTGTGCTAAATTGACAATCCAGTAATAATGAGAAGTATTTTGCTGAAACAACTTACTCCCAAGAATTAATTGTTTGTAATGGCAGCTCCTGTCACTGTCACTGTAGTCTCAGTGCTGGTGCTTCGTTTTGCTCGAGAAAATTGGGCCTGAAATTAAGAAGCTCATGCATCGTGCCAGTTTTGACTTTTGAGGTCCCCTTGCATTAACAGTGTCATCGTCTTGTCAGTTGTCGTCGAGCTAGCTCCTATACCGCCGCCGAACCTGGCTAGTGGATATTTATCCGGCCGGCGCCGTGCCGAACCTACGACGGCGACGGCGACGGCGAGCTGCCTGCCATCTTCAATGAAGCTGCTGCACTATGCAGCCCGATCGGCCTGATCATCCGCATGGTTCCCCGATCCACCCTACAAATACAAACCCCAAAGCTGCACACACGCATCAGTCAACCAAGCCATGTCGACCACCGTGCTCCGCTCCTCCTCCCCGCGCCTCGCCACCGTCCTGCTAGCGCTGGCCGTCGCGCTGTGCGTCGTCGACGCCGCCTGCGGAAGCGGACGGTACATATCGAAGGATGCCCTGAGGGCAGACCATCCCCTCATGTTCCACCCGGCCGGCAACGGCGGGGTCCCGGCGCCGGCCGGAACCACCAGGAGCAGGCAAGCGCGAGCGTGGACGTGGGCGTCCAGGCCCCGGTCAGTGTCGGGGTCGGCAAACCATGAGCAGCGAGCTGAGCTTCGTCACCGGCCGGCTTCACGCTTAACTACCTGGATACACGCACGGCGCTCTTCATCTTACTACTCCGCAAATAAAATTCGCCTCTCGTTGAACTTGTGGTGGCCACGTATGCTCGTGATGAATAAAATCCAACAAATATGATGATTTATCATAGTAGTGATAATATTTCATTCATGTGTTTCACATGGCAAACACACAAGGCAGCTAAACGGCACTAGATACACCTTTGAAATTTGAGAGTTGGAGGAGGTTGTGGGGCGCGCAAAATCCGAAACTAGGAGGACGTCCTCCTATCCTGGGAACCGTCCACCTGCTTTGAGATGTGTGTTGTCATCAACACACATCCGCAGCTTTGACTGTCACTAAACACATCAGATTCGCGCTAGTACTGTTTTAGCACTAATGTCCTTCTCCCACCTTTTCAAAAAATACCAAAGTTACCCTTTGTCCCTAAAGACACAATGGCTAAAAAAAAAAACACATTTGTGGATATGTGTATTAAACAAAATAACCAAGATTTCCTGAAAATGTAAACATATTGTGTTTTTTTTGCATTTTTGTTGGTTAATATCCTTTTTGTTTTTTGCATTAAGTTATATCGGATACAAATCAAAATTCGGATTTTTGCATTAATAATAAAAATTCCGATCCGGATTTTTTTCCTTCCTTTTCTTTGCATCAGATCATATAAGGAAGTTTTTCCTTCCTTTCTTTGCATTAACTGGAAATTAATGCAGTAGCCAAAAAAATCAGAAATATGCAAGCAACGGTAGTTTCAGATTTATGCATTAATAAGAAAAAATAGAATCTATGTTTTTCCTTCTTTTCTTTGCATTGGATCATAGTATATGGAAGTTTTTCCTACTTTTCTTTGTGGATTTATATGTTTACATTATATTTTTTGGATAATGCTTTAACACATTTTCAGATATTTTTATAACACAAATTCATCAAGGAATAAATTTTTGGATATCTTGTATTAACAAATTAATATATTTGTTGCCATATCTTAACAAATCAAGAGAACTCCACTGGAATGAGAAATCTGTGGATTTTTTCGTCTACAGTTATTTGGATCTACAAGAAACATACCGGTATTTGCATCTACAAAGAAATCTGGGGTTCATAACCTCATGACATATTGGTATTTGCATCTACAAAAAATCTGGGGATTCATAACCTCATGACACATCGGTATTTGAATCTACAAGTAAAATGGATCTAAACAAACATTCGTATGACCAAACATGAACAAAAATCTGGACGAACAAACCATAAAAAAACCAAAATACACATGAACTCTATTCTACATCAAATTATGGACGCCGGCTTGGAGCTTCGGGTCCAAATCTTGGTTAGGATCTGGCGATGTGTCTCTGATCTGAAAAAAGCAAAAAACTGCATCAAAACGAGGTATAAAAATAAGAAATTTGAAAAACAAGGAGAAGAAACGGATCTGAAACTAATGGTGCATCTGAAAAGGATCTAACAGGGATCTAAAAACGGAGAAGAAAACGATCTGAATAGATCCGGATCAGATCCTATATGAACAAGACCCTAAGATACAAAATCGTGACAAAAAAATAAATGCCCAGAAGCAAAATCGTGACAAGAAATTCGGATACAAACCATTTTCGAGATTGTACAGAGGACTAAATCCAAACACATCGATCTGTTCTTTACAAAAAGATGGAATCAAATCAAAAAACCAATCGGTTGATATGGAGGAGGGATTGGGTGCCTCGGATCTAGATCTAAAACCACATGAAGATCCGGATTTTGGAAGTGGAGTACGGTAGCGGTGGAGGTCGACGGTGGCGGCGGCTTGGAAGTTGAGGACGGTGGCGGTGGCTTGGTAGTGGAGGAGGACGATGGCGACATCACGTTGGAGGAGAGCCAGGGTGGAGGAGAGATGCTCGAGGTGGGAGGAGCACGCCGTGGAGGTGGAGGTGATGTGACGCGGTCTGGACCGGATTCATCTCCTCTGGAGATAGTATAGAGCTGTGCCCACCTGTCGGGAAAACTATTATCCCCAAAATGCCCATGTCCGCTGATGATGAAACTATGGCTGGGTTAAACGCTGAGTGGGCATAGGGCCGGCACATCGTGGGATTATCAGTCTCTCCGGTCAAAGTGCTCGCACGAATCTTGACGAATCTGAACGGCATTTTGAGTGGGGAGGACGTCCTCTTAGTTGTGGGATTGCATTTTCGGAGGTTGTGCCATCTTCAATGAAGCTGCTGCACTCTACAGCCTTATCGGTGAGGATGCACGCACGCGCCGTACTCCTCCTTGAAGACGTCGTTTTTGACAAGGTGCTCCTCCTAAGGGCAGTCACAGCGTTGTTATAGTCAAATCTGACACATACACAAAATATAACTACAATGGCCAAGTGCTAGTTTCTCTACGCGTGATTTGTTGCCAAATTGCCGAGATGGGACCCGTTGCATGCCATTTTCTCTCTCCTCTAGTGCCTCTCATCCTATCATTTCTCTCCATGCCTTTGGGCTGCATGCACACAACTACTTCTTTATTCATCATCCCAATTTAGCATCCAGCATCCTCTTGCTGCTCCGGTTCCCTCTTTTTTCTTATTTAGAACTACCCTCACAATGTATAAAACTAGTTCCAAAAGCTCAAAAGTGAATTTGGAACTACTTTTGGCTACACGCAGTGGGTGTCCTAAGGTGATATGTACTGCTTCGAGAGTCGTCTTGGAGATAGATTAGTCTAGTCAATTTTGTCTCTCGTCTTCCTTGGGCTTGGATCCAGATAGAGTTTGGCATATTCATGCATGGTTGCTCTAAGTGGAGATGCCTCGACGTCTTGCTTGGGATGACCTCTGTAGTACATCGGTGTCACATGGTCTCTGCTATGCACCGCCTTTCGGCTCAACCGAGAAGACGCACCAATGTCGATGCTCGTCTTGGATATCTAATGCCCTTTGTCGGTGCCGGTGAAAAACCTTAGCTACTTGTGTTTGGCGTCCACGTATTGTACTCCCAATCCTTTTCATGGTTTGATTAACTTGTTGCATTTTGGTTATGTTTGTATTCTAGGTTATCATCCCCACCATGACTTGAGCACATGTATTCCACTAGAACAGAAACTATGTACAAGTACAATCATTTAATTAATTAATGAGCTTATTGATTTGATCAGCGGAGCAACAGAAACCCGATCGACAGATCGAGTACATATATATTCAGAAAAACAAAACACAGAAATGAGGAATACAAAATATAGAGACTCTACTTAATGATTAAGTGGAGTAATAGGGATCAGGTGATGGGTTCATCCGTACGGTGCCCCCTCAGCATCCGATGGCGAACCACCTCCGGCCAGACGATGCCCTGTTGCCGCGCTCCGCCTTCCTCTTCTCCTCCTTGCACGCGCACTTGGCCTCCTTGGCGGGGTGGTTGCTGGGTTTGCTGCGGTGGAGCTGGCGGGCGCCCCTCTGAAAGATCTGCACGGCGCTCCAGTTGGCCCCGGCGCCGCCTCCCGCCGCCGCGGCGCGCGCGCGCATGGACGCCGGCGCCGTCGGGACGTCTCCGCCGCGCGGCTCCGGCAGAGGCGGCTCGGACCACGCGCGGTCCTCCGCCGCAGGCCTGCCGCCGCCGTCCAGGTCCAGCTCGCAGCTGAGCTGCCGGATGCGCGACTCGAGCAGGTTGAGGCGGTCCATGAGCGAGCCACGCAGGGCGTGCGCGTGCTGCTGCTGCTGGAGGGCCGAGGGCATGGACTTGCTGTGCTTGTGCCTGGCCGGTGCCGGCGACGGCATGTCGCAGTCCTCGACCACGACGCCGTCCAGGTCGTCGGCCGACGAGGGCCGCCGCTGCTCCTCCAGCTGTCTCAACTGGAAGGAAGGGAATGCGCGCATGCATGGCATTGGCAAATGATTAAGGACGAGCGAGCGAGCATGGTTTATCGATCGAGACTTGAAAAGAATACATGCATGCATACCCGTAGGTCGATGTGGTCGAGGCGGCCGAGCAGGCTATCGGGAGGCGGCGGCGCGGGGAGGGCGCCGTAGCCGCTGATGAGGACGCGGCGCTCGGCTCCGACCAGCACCTCGGCGGCCATTGTCGACGCACTGAGACTAGCTCCTTGATCGCGCGCGGCAGTGAGTCAAGTGCAGTGCTAAGTCGCCGCAGCCAGGCCGAGGGAATATAAAGGGCGCGCCGGCGAGCGAGCGATCGAGCGGCGCGCGCGGGTTGCTAGCTAGCTGAGCATGCATGGTGAGAGGAGAGCCAAGGTCGGGCCGTGGACTTGACTTGGCCAGGTCCAACTTAACTTGCAATGATCCGCGGCGATTCCATCCATCACGGAGTGGAATGCTTCAGAGCTTCTTTTTTTCGACTAAACTTGGTTCAGAGTTTTTGATGGAGAAACAAAGTTGGATGGATCATACATGTGTTTGCCATGCATGACTGGCCTTTTTTTTTTTTGAGATTCATGCATGACTGGCCTTGAAAGATTTATGTACCTTAAACGGGCCCTTCCCACGGGCCGGTGTAATCTTTTTTTACTCCATAGAAGAAGAAAGGAAGATTCCCAGCAAATCCTACTTCCCGCCCGTTGCGGTGCGGGAGGTTAACGCCGCACAGCCCGTCGTCGCAGCGGCCCGGCCCATTTGCGGTTTTTCAGGTCTTTTCCTTCTGTTGTTTTCTCTTTTGTTTTCTGTTTTATTTCCATTTTTTCTTCTTTTTTACGTGTATGTTAATTTGAAAATATTCAAATTGTAATTTGTTTAGATTTATAAAAATTAAACTTTTGAAAATTGCCCGTACTAAAAGAATAAAATAGATTAAATGAATAAAAGAGAGACGTCTCAACTGATCTCTCGTCGAAATGGCATACATGAAATGTGTTCTTTATTGAAATCAATTGCAATTTTCTGAATATTTATTATTACCGTAGCTCTTGTTTAACAATGTTGAGATGGAGGAGGAAGAGCCTGAAGAATGTACAATTTACACATATAATCAGTTCCTAAGATCAGTTGTTGGATCGTCTTCTGGAGTTCTGGTCTTGAGAAACACTTCTTTGAGTATAAGTAACTATTCAGCATGGTTCTACCTTTTGCACATTATGTTGCTAACTTTTCTTGTAAAAGCATCTTGTTTAACAATGTTACACATCATTCATGAAGCACCGCTCTTCAAAGAAGGTATAGCAATAATTTGAGACACATTTAAGGAGGTCTCTACGTACCTCGATTTCTCTATTCTGCACCAACCGCGCATGCTTGATGGTAGTTGCACTATAATAGTTTTTCACAAAGTTCCATAAAAGAATCAACAACAATACTCGAAAAAAGGTCTAATCTATTCATCGTTATCTAATTGCTCAGCATTCCTTTAAAAAATAGATTTTGCTTAACAATGTTGAGATGGAGGAGGAAGAGCGTGAAGAAATGCAAAAATAAATGTATCCTTTACCTAGAAAGAAAAAAATATTGTTTAAAAAATTCAGTCGTAGGATCCTCTGGTTTTGAGGAACACTGAGTATAAGTAATTTGTCATTAATTCCCTACCTTTTATACATTCTCCCACTATCTCTATTGTAAAAGCATTTCATTTAAGTTCTCTCTTCTTTTTCTGCAAAAGAATTTCATTTAACAATGTTACACACCATTTTAGAGACACCACTCTTCCCTGATGGTATAGCGATTATTTTGAGGAACATGCAAGGAGGTCTCCACGTACCTCGATTTCTCTATTCAGCAACCAACCACACATGCTTAATACTAGCAGCACTATGCTAGTTTGTCACAAAGTTTCATAAAAAATCAACAAGGATACAAAAAAAGGTCTAACCCATTGCTTGTTATAATTGGTGACAATTGGGAGGGCATCTCCCTCTAGCCAGCAAAGCAGACAGTGAGGGCGGAGTGGGAAGGAGAAGCACATCCCATGATCCCCCACTCAACCACCAGCATAATACTACTACTACACCACATGTTTTAATACAAATAATTGAAGTTTCATCAGACGCTGCAACAGCAACCTCGTTTCAATTATCATAAATCACAAATCCATGCTAGCTAGTTAGGCCTTTGCACCCAAATTCCTTCCGAAATCCTGCTTACCTTTAGCATATTCTGATGGCACCTAACAAGCTAAGCATCTTCAGCAGTTTCTTCCTCCTCTGTATTTTTTGAAAAGAAGTTTCTCCCTCCTCTTATCATTCTCTTCCTCCTCTGTATGGTTGGATTCACGGAGACGAAAGACCTAAATGTGGCACGACAATAAAGAATTTAACTGCACACCAACCCTCCATTATTCAGCTCTGAAAGGAATCAAACCCTGACAGATAGGCGCCAACCAACTCAAGAACAACAACCACAACTGCAGCAGCAGCGACAGCAAGAACAGATCTAAAAAAGAGAGAGAAAAGAAAAAAAGGGAAATCCTTCATCCACACTGATCTAGTCCTGTCCAGTGGCCTCTCAAGAACTGAAGAACATTCATGTGTTTTGATTTCTGTGCACTGCATGTAGCCATGGACACACACCACACAAGGACAGTAGTACACAACCCTGAATTTCGACTTATTATATCCCAATCTGAATACACTTGTTGCTTGACTGACTGATCCCTAATTGATCAACCTGACTGATACATTTCTCTTTCTTTCTTTCTCACGGTATACACACAAAAGAATTCATATCAAACATTTGATGGCGGCGGAAGAAGAAAAAGAATGGAGAAAAAGAAAGAGGAAAAATAGTTTGACATGATGAACTAGGACTGAACTGGCGGTAATGTGTGGCCAACGAAACTAAGCACATGGAGTATAATTGACCCTCAGAAGAGCATTTGCTTCTCTGCTGTGGACTGCGGTGGTCGTGGATCCTCAGAAGAGCATCCAGTCGAGCTTGTTCGTTGGCGGCGGTGGTGGGCCGCCGGACGACGCGGTGGAGCTGAGGGTCGTGGTGGAGGAGGCAGACGACGTGGAGGGCAGCGATGACAGCAGGTCGAACATCTCCCACCGCGTGGTCTGCGCCGGCGGCTGCTGTTGCTGCTGATGGTGGCGTTGTGACTGCGGTTGCTGCTGCTGCTGCCTCGCAGTCGCAGGCGCAGGCGGCAGTGGCTGCTCTGCCTTCTTCTTCGAGCTGGACTTGCGCGCGATGGCGGCGTTCTTGGCCATCACGGCGTCCAGCGTCTCCACGTACTTCTGCACCCGCTTCACCTGCACCCGCCTCTGCGCCTTGACGTCGCCGCCGGCGGCGACCACCGCGTCAAGCTTGAGCAGCTCGTTCATCAGCAGCTCTGTCACCGTTGTCACGTCCTTCTCCGCCACTCTCTCCCCCTTCCGCACCGACGCCTCCAGCACCGACACCTGCCATGCCAATAAAAATCGCCGGTCAGGGTCAACTCAACTCCTCTGCCACGTTCATTAATGGAGCGCGACCGGCACGGCTGGCAATGCAGTAAGCAGTTCGTGGTGGTAGGCTAGTACCTTGGGTGCGAGCTTGTCGACCTCCGCAGCGACGGCGGCGACGGCCTTGTTGGCCTTCTTGAGGTTGCCCTGTCGGAGCTCCTCGAGGAGGCGGCGTGCGCGGGCCTCGGGGTCGTCGACGACGGTGATCTTGGAGCGGTCCTTGACGCCGGCCATGTCGAGGAACGCCTTGGGGTCCCTCTCCTTGGCCTTGTACAGCAGCTTCTGGTCTTCAGGGTGCGCCCCGGCGCGCTCCGCCACCAGCTTCCTCAGCTCGCCGAACGTGGCCTCCGCGCTGATGTAGATCTCGTGGGTCACGCCGCAGTGCTTGGCCTTGACCCGGATGGTGGGCACCGGCTTAACGCTCTCCAGCGCAGGCTCCTCGTCCTCGCCGCCGTCGACCCTCTTCTGCACCAGCATGCCGCCGGGGCGGACCTCCCACACCTCCTCCGCCGCCACCTTCCCGTTCCCCGCTGCTGGAGCGGCCGGCGGTACCGGAGGAGGAGGATTCTTCTTCTTCATCGACAGCGAACCTAGCTCCACGACGGCGGCGCTTTTCCTCGCCTTGGGGCTAGCTCCCAGCATGCTGCCTCCTAAATTGGCGCGACTTTGCAGCTGTAAAGGGTAACTTGGTTCCTCCAGCCCAGCCGGCAAGGCAAGCACACAACAATGGCGGGAAGCTAAAGCAACCGCGGCAAAGCGGAAAAACTTCCTCCTCCGAGCTCGCGTATCGAGGCAATGGCGGATCGGAGAGGAGAAGAAGATGAAGGAGGAGGCTGGTGGATGGACAGCTAGCGAGGTGGAGGAAATATTTAGTGGCGAGGGCGAGCGGGAGGTTGATGATGAGGAGGGAGCTTAAGCGCAATGGACAAGGGGAATATATACGCCGATTAGAATAGAGCCCACTAGCCACATGGCAAACACATAATCGAAATCAAGAATAAAACGATTAGCTAAATCACTGTCATACCACTATTATAAATAAATAAAATGTATACAAGACACAAATTTGGCAGTATTTCAACTTGATTTGATGCAACTGTAGGAGCTCGTCGGAAGGATGCATCCTCACATTGTTTCTAGATGCCAACTTGGAGCCATCTGAAATGGTCATTAGTACTTTTTTTCATTTTATATTTCTCTTCTCTTTGTCTCCACTCTATCTGACCGACAATTTCTTGTTTGTTAAAAATATAGAAATGTCCCAACATGAAGCTCCAGTCTTTGATTCTTTTTTTGTTCGGTTAGATGGTGATCGATCCTCTGACATAACGTCTCAACCATCGCACGTTAGAAATTTATTCAGTACAATCAATTAATCAAGCTAGAGATGCTACTTAATTAATAAAACTGATGTAACAACCGCATTTAAAACAGTTACTTAGTGTAGTGTAGTTAAGCGGCTGATCACATGGAGGTTGAATTAATAATAATAAGGATGATATTCCCGCCAAGGCATACACATGCATGTTGAAGTATACTTGATCAATTGGGTTAGCTCCAACCACTAGCTAGAGCAAAATTGCTCTCGTGTTATTTTGACTTGCCCTATCACATACTCCCTCCGTCATAATATAAATGTTTTAACCTTTTTTTTCACACTCACATGTATATATATGTATCTAGATACATTTTAGTGTATGTGTATACTTATTTTAGTGTGAATCTACACAATATGCAGAACACCTATAACATCTTGTATTGTTGACAGAACCCTCCCTCCATTTCAATTTAGTTTGCGTTCTAAGTTTAGTCAAAGTCAAACTTTATAAAGTTTGACCAAAAATATAGGAAAAAATATCAATATTCATAAAATCAAATGCATACAATATGAAAATTTACGTTATAATGATTTTAATACTATGAATTTTTTTATTGTAAATGCTAAATTTTTCCATAATATTTGGTCAAATTTGACAAAGTTTGACTTCGACTAAACCCAGAACGCAAACTAAATTGAAACCGAGGGAGTAATATTTTGCGGAATCATGTTGATGTGCGAAAACTAAACTCTTCAGACTTCAATTTTTTTTGACCGTCTTGTCTCCTATGTTTGCTGGAGTCGTAGTATTTGCGCAGCAGCAAGAAAACAATCAACAGCACTAGTAACTAATGGCATTCTGAGATTAATTTAGGATTGGACGAACATATGCTTGACTTCCGACACAGAATGAAGAGGTTACACTGTGTATATATACTTGGTCGTCTAACTCACACAAAAGAATCACACGGCAGGCTAAGCAAATATTGGGATTAAATAAGAGGTGATTGATTTGGCCTAAACCATCGATCCTTGCTGTAATGCGCCGTTCCGGTGTGCAGTCAGTGTCAAGACGTAATCAGCTTATATATTCTCTCCTCTGTTCGTGTCTATTATCAAGCAGATAGAAAAGAATGAAAAAAAGGAAAGCAAGCAAGCAAGACAATGATGACCATATGACCACTAATTAAACCCCAATGATAGAGCACAGGAAAAGCAAACAGTGATCGGACCTGATCTGATCAGGAAACGAGGCACTGCGTTTGCAAACCTGGTCATCAGGCTCTGATGAATACGGATGGCCGCCGTTCTAACAGTGCAAAACAGTGCCTGCCTAGCGATGCCGCTACATCTGAAGATTGCGCCATAGTACCATGCACTTGATCCAGAGAAGATGCGTACTTTGATTTATCCGACAAAACGCACAAATTATTTCAATCTCCACAGGCGATGAAATTTGTGATGACAAAAACTATGCCAGTTTAAAGATCCTGGCAAACTGGAGTCTGACGAAGAAAAACTATACATGCTAGCTCAAGTAATGCGAGAAGCATTCAGAAAAAGAGAAGCCCTAGTAGTTGGAGTGTGCGAGCTGAATTCCAAGCTCCACCACCGACAGTCGGAGCAGTGTCAGTGCTGTCCCCGCGGGGGTGGCCACGTAAGAATTCGGATCATCCAATTCCCCTGTGAGAATTGGACAGAAGGTTGAATCTTTTAGCACTCAATAGTCATGCGCAAAATGAGCCTTGACACCCATTCAAAAACACTCGTGAGAATACCCCCACTAGTGCCCCAATACGGCGTGCCAAACGGCCATTTTTCAGTCCATATGGGGGCGTTGGCGCGATTTAGAAATTCGAGTCCGACCGGCTCCCAGTCGTGCCACCCAATTGAAACAATTCAAAAAATTTAAACTTACTAGATATTTAACAACTTTAAAGATAGTTTGGTGGTTACAGAATAATTTGTATAAATTAAAAATATTTAAACTAAAAATGGCCACGGCCAAGTCCGAGGCGGTAGTACATCTCCGCGCGTAGTCGCCCTCGCCGTCCTCGTCGTCGGGCTCGTCATTGGGACGGCGCATCGCCGTGCCGCGGCGGCAGCCCTCGCCGGGGTCACAACGGTCGCAGCCTGCTGGCCTCACGGGAGGCCCCGTAATGGGGATGTCCTTTCCGTCGGAGTCGATGTAGAGGCCGCAGCAACGCTCCTGCTCGGCCTTGTACTCGGCCTCCGACCATGCCGCAGCGAACTCGGGGGTGGCCGCGGGGAAGTCGTTGAAGGATGCCAGCATGGCGGCGCGCTGTCCCTGAAACTCCTCGTCGTTGTCCTCGAGCTTCAGCTGGAGGATCTGAGCGCGATGAGGAGGTGGAGAGCACGGTGCTTCGTTCAATTTGTCACCTTTTGTGGATGAGAAGAGAGTATAAGTAGATTGATGGACATCAACATGACAACCTTTGTCTGGAACGTAAAAGAAAAGACCCATTGACATGTCTCGCTTAACTGTGGCTGCACAAATCTCTAACTTATTTTCCCGTGAGATCAGAGATGAATATATAGACGATGTTTTATACTCATATATGCACATATAAGTAGTGTATGTAATACACATGCACGTACGTACGGATGGAGGCCGACGTGGCGTAGTTAATGGGATATTGTTAGCGGGTCATGTCATCGTAGGCATGCATACGCTAGTAAGACAATCACACACTAACACTAGGGTCCAGCCGGCCGCCCAGAGGTAGCTGCACGCACATTCCCTAGCCATTGCTGTCCGTTGCGATCTGGGGAGATCCATCGGAAGGTGGCGCTTCCCTGTCTGTCGATCGTCACCTCCAGCTCGGCCCAGCCCAGCGCACGCAGGCAGGAAGCTTTTCATGGCGTCATCGGAGCCGGAGAAGGAGACTAGGAGAGGGAGGTGGCCGGTTGCCTTCACCTGGCTCGATCGGGCCGGTGCATGCACTGGTGCCGCGACTGCCTCCCCGCACCTAACGACGCCGGCCGGCCATGGTGCTCGTGCTCTCCACGCATGCATGGACATATAAACTTGCTGCTCGATCGTGTTGGCGCCTGCATGTTGGGAGGTCAGCGGTCGACTATATATATATATGTTCATAATTAGTACAGGTAAACATGCGGCAGGACAAGCGAAGCAAAAACGGTAACCTTGAACTGAACAAGCACAAGTGTACGAATTAAACATCTATCATTTGAATAATTTGTCCTATGCTAGACTAACAGTTTGGTAGGCGATCTGTAGCTTTTACCCTAATTATAACCATTACTATGTGCTTAATTATTAGCAGTATTGTAGTAAGCCATAACGAATAAAATTATGCGATCGATCGCCAGCAGGTATGTGGTAATTGACTAATTGCTGCCATGGCCATGGGCGGATCGGGTGTGATTATTGAGCCCAAACCATGCATGTGCCCCCTGCCGCTAATCAGCTTGAAGGAAACAGCAAGAGCGAGAGACAGATATTAGTCCAGCCAGGTGCCGCAGAGGCAGAGAGCTGCCTGTGCCTTTGTATCCACCGGAAGGGACGGAGCCAAAGCGGCGGGCGGGCGGCACAAGGTTACAAAACCACTAGCAGCACTGCTGCTGCTCTGCTCTGCTGTCTCTGTTTCCTGTGCAGTGCCGGTGGTGGATCGGGATTGCGGAGCGGCAGTGGGGAGGACGGACGACGTTTGTTGCATACGCAGATGGATCTTCTTCTCCGGCGACGGGCGCTACTGCAGGCTCAAGAATCAAGCCCGCCGTAGCCGCACATATTGATCTTAAAATTGACGAATCCCCTACGCGAACGCCTTTCTGTTACAGCCTTTAAGCTAAGCGACGGTTGACGTCAGCTCCAGGTTTGTGTCACCACCGTATCCTATCCCAACTTCCCTCCAGCAGCCCCCTTGGGCCTTGGCTACGGGCACACCACCCAACTATTAATTAGTGAAGCCCTCAAAATCTAGATTATTTCTAAAATTCGTAATCTCTATACGTACTAAGATTTTGGAATTCTTTAAATAGTTGAGAGAACTATCTTTCGCACACCGTGTAAAATATGGATGACACATACCACCAGTCCACTACACACACACACACTTGCACAATTCTAGTGCGTGTTGGTATCAAACAAGAACACATCGCCAACTTGGCTCTTCAAATTTTTGCATGAATATCTTAACAAATAATTGAAAAAAATATATTTCTTTTTGTTCCATAATATAAGATAGTTTTGTTCCACGTTCATACGTATATATATATACATGTATATAGACAGGTTTTAGCGTACTTTTAGTTTGAATCTAAACAATATGCATAATAACACCTACAACATCTTTTATTGTGGAGGGAATATGTGTATGATCACAAATCTAATGGTACAATTTCCACTATATATTTACAGAATACGGGTGCGTGTAACGAATACTGTACGTAGTATTTATAAAGGAGCCGTGCTCTGCAGAGCACGTGGCGTCTGGTATTGCACATCTCTCTCTGTCCCAATCGCTTGATCTAGCAAACCAGCTCACACGGCCAAGGGCGACTTGATCGAGGCCGCCGCCGCCGCCGCCGATCTCCCGCACTCAGGTACGAGCTCCAGCCCGGAAGCCGGTCGGAATTCCTTGCAAATTGCTCTCATAGAGTACTTCGTTGCCGTTCCCCTGCTCGGCGGTGCACCAACTCCCTGCCCCCCAAATCACTGTCGCTTGATCTGGTGGGTTATTCCCTGATTCGTCATGTAGTACAGCGCCGCCGTGCCGTACTTAGCGCTAGCCGTTCCCGTTCGACCTCGTCGCTGTTGCGGCTGGGTTCTGCTTTCAATTTCTCGGAGGTGCATGCTCTGTGTTCATGTGGAAGCTTCAGATTCTAGGGCCTAGGCACATATATCTATTTCTTGTTACTCTCTAGCGCACGGGGAGTAAAGTTTTCAAGAGAGATAACTGGAATTTCTTCAGAGATTACCGGACCTTGAAATTTGACTGAATCGCCACAACCAGATCCAAGTTGGACGCCATTGTGCTGAGTTAAAGCTGTGTTCCTGTCAACTATTTTACACGACTGTGAACTGTAGACTCCTTGAATCTGTGTGGTGAAAGGCATGACCAAGAGTCAGTCAAGCAATCCTATTCCATAATTGCTGGTTGTATATATCGACCTGAAGCTCTGAACCCTCTAGCTGTTATAAACCAAGTTGTGCAATCTTCGATAAGCAGCACCTGCACCGCAGCAGGGATTGTTTGGCGAACACATGTTATTTTTTGTTTAAAAATTTATTTTCTGATTCACTTGCACGGGTGCTTCTGTTCTAGATTTGGGGGTTTTGACACAAGAACACTTATATGCAGTTAGCTAGGATACAATATGACCTCACTGGATACCGTCCGAGGAGATCTTTCTCTGGTTGTTTTGTACCTCAGCAAGGCTGAAGCAAGAGATAAGATTTGCAGAGCTATACAGTATGGATCCAAGTTTCTGAGCAACGGAGAACCAGGACCTGCACAAAATGTTGACAAATCAACTAGTCTAGCTCGGAAAGTTTTCCGACTTTTTAAGGTACAGTGTTGAATGCTTTTGTGTAGTAGAGTTTACAGATTGAAACTCACCGTATTTAAATCTTGGCATGGTTGCATCACTGATGCACTATGAACGGTGTGCAGTTTGTGAATGATCTGCAAGCTTTGATTAGTCCTCCTGCCAAAGGAACTCCGCTTCCACTGATCTTACTTGGAAAGGTATGCTGTTACATTGTGGGAACATAGTCAGCTGACAGTAGGCTTCTGATTTTATAATTTTGCTTTATGTCCGCAGTCGAAGAATGCAATGCTTTCGACTTTCCTCTTTCTGGACCAAATTGTGTGGGCTGGGAGGACAGGAGTATACAAGGTTTGTATTTTCTTCCGCATCAGCAAATTCGAAATTTCATTCTGTATATGATTTACCTTATATTTTCCTGTTAAAAGTCTATTCAAGAAATTTAATTGCCTACATGATTACAAGCAAAACAATGAAAACGAAATCCAATTTTGTATGCAGAACAAGGAGCGAGCCGAGTTCCTTGGCCGGATTGCATTTTATTGCTTTCTAGGCTCCAATACATGTACTTCTATTATTGAGGTATGTCAGTTCTCTATCCTGGCCATTTGGAAGCTGAATGTTCCTGTTCTGTCTCAGATCCGTACATCTGACATGTGTTTCATTCTAGCTAGCTGAGCTCCAACGGCTATCCAAATCAACGAAAAAGTTAGAGAAGGAGCTCAAGGGCCAAGAGCTGTACAAGGTACCGTATCCTGCTTGTGCATTTTCCAAATTTGTTTCCATTGATACATTGATGTATGGGTGATGGCAGAATGAGCAATATCGGACGAAGCTGAAGAAGTCCAACGAGAGGCTCCTTGCCCTCATCAAATCGAGCCTCGACATAGTCGTCGCTGTTGGGCTACTGCAGCTGGCCCCGAAAAAGGTCACTCCGCGCGTAACAGGGGCGTTTGGGTTCGCCAGCTCGCTCATCGCTTGTTACCAGGTCGGTTATTTCGTCCTGAATCCATTCTTCTTCCTGACGTTTGTTCAGAGCCAGCGTGAATGCTTTGGAAACTGAATCGCTCCTCCTGTTGTGTTTCCTTTTCCTTGGCAGTTGCTTCCAGCCCCGGTCAAATCCAAGTGATCTACCTCAGGCCAAGCAGCTTGTGCATCGATTGGCTAAATGACGGTGGCTACTGGCCTTGTCGTTGTTAGTACTGATAAGAAATAAATCTGGATGGAACTATCTTTATAACTTGTAGCTGATAACTGAAGATTATTGTTGTGCAAGCCCATTGGTCACCTCATAGCCTAGTTGGTCTACCTTTCACTCGATTATATAGTACGTTGTATTTGTACTGGAAGCGGGTGCTACTATGGATGTTGCTGAATAACTATAAATTTCATATGAGAATTGTGATGCCTCTGAGTTTGCATTTTGCTCATGTCGTGGCTGTATTTTTTGTATTTGTTTTTTTTCTCATGCTGTTGGCCGGCCTAACATATGCGGTTAAGCAGGGGGTAATTCTGTTTGGTTCCTTCTTTGTTTACATGGGAGACATCGAATCGAATACAATAGTGGTCCCTGGATTTCGATGCGTTTTGCTATCATATCGTCACTTGGTTCTTTCAGTCGATGGAAGAAGCAGGTAGCACGAGGATAGATGACCGACCACGGCAACGTACGTACGTACGGCGTGACAGACCGAAAGTGGCGCTCTGACGACCAGCTCAAGCTGGAGGTAGACGATGCCACTTCTCAGCTGCCCTCGTATCGTATGTCATCATGTTGGTAAGTAGAATACCCCAACTAGGGACGAAGGTGTATAGTCTGGACGGAAAAAAAAAGACAACCATATTATCAAGTGGAAAAGGTTGAATCAGTCGCGTCACGTCAGCCGACGCGCGGTCTAGTGCGGGAAACACACGTGTATACTCCATAAGCCGCGCTGGGCTACACAAGGGCGAGCTACTGGCCGAGTGCCATGCACCGTCCCACGGGCGTTCCGTTTGCGTGGGCGGCGCGACCACGAGGGCGCCATACGATACGGCCTCTAGTCTCCGGCGGCGGGACGCCGCCGCTTGTGTCGTGTGAGTAGGGTAGAGTGGGGCAGGCACCGCCTCCTCACATGCCCATGCCCATGCCCCCATATACTATACAATATACTATTGTACTACTTACATACTCGTAGTACTTACGCAGTGGCGGAGCTACAACATCTGAGACCAAGGTGCCTAGGGCATAACACATAAAACCTATTCTTTTACAATGGTTTTATCTTAGTAATGGCACGTATAATGATTTGATGAGTTGGACCAAAGAGAAATAAGAAAATGAAGCTTGTCGGATGATAAATGATTTCTTAGTAACAATTGCCTCATCATAAACATATGACAAAAGAATGACCTATTGTACATCATATTTTTCCGTCATATCTTGACTATGTGGCAACCCGTCATACAATGGGGTAGCAGTTGTTGTGCGGAATGTGCCACCCGCATATGGCATATTACCTGCATATATATATATATATATATATATATATATATATATATATATATATATATAGGTTAAATGCTTTCTACTCCCTGGTGTAACTACACCCACGTCTCATATACCACCTTACGTAAGTATTTGTCATATTTTATCGGTTTGAGTATGTTCATATACTATATCTAAGATACACTAAAATAAGTTTCATGAAAAAATTACAATTGTCCTAATATTTTACACTGTATACTAAAAATACCGTCATATATGCATATAAAAGAGAAGTATGTAGAATTTTTTACATACTACCTAAAAAGAAGTATCTATAGTATTAAAATAATATTATATATTCCATACTACATGTTACATACCTCCCGGTATGATAGATACTCCATACTCATGGGAAACACACGTGGGTGTAGTTACACCCGGGTGTAGTATAAATATGTCCTATATATATATATATATATATATATATATATATATATATATCCAATGTGCTGGCCGACCAGAGTAGGCATTTCAACGCCAACCTGGGCCACTAGTGCCTCCCCCAGGTCCTTTACACGTTGTGTCTAGTTCATTTTTACGTAGTCGCATATGTGGATCCGCTAGTAGACGATTGATTGATTGATTGATCGATCGACCACAATGCAATCTGCGTTTTCGTCTTCCTAACTCACGGGAGGAAACGAAAGGGTACATACACCTATCAGCAACGCCGCAACCGATACTTCTCGATCCGTGATCGACAACGTCAGCATTAGGCAAGAACGGTAACAACGAAATCAGTACACGAGCGAGGTGAGTTATTGGGCGGTCATTTTTCCACCTAATTAATCGCTAAATAAATAAATAAGAATTTTTGGTTTTATAATGTTTCATGTTATGTAGCTATCTAGTGTTTGAATAATCAAGAGCCGAAGATGCAAGAAGTTTTAAATAATTAAAATCTCAATGGGAGGCTACGGACAGGATGTACACGTGTCGGTACAGTCAGGCGGAGAGGCTAGCTAGTCCTCCTAGAGATTCTGTGCGTGGCAGCCAGGGGGGTCGATGAGCCATGCTTGCTAGCGCCGGGCTGCCACGCGGACCGATCAGATCGAGGAAAGTAGCCCATACAAAAAGGCAAAAGTAATGTAATGCGCCACGGAGGCAGTGCGTGCGTCACGTACACTCGTACAGTATTGTGGTGGTGGTGCCTAGTGGTCGCCGGCGGTCGCCGTCCCACGGGCGCGGGCACGGGCAGCGGCAGGCCGTGGACGCGTTCGTCTTAGCGTGGGCGGCACCAGTGTATCGGCCAGCGCCGGCTCGCCGCCGCTTGTGTAGGGCAGGCGCCGCCTCCCACGTGCCCCCATGTCCGGACAGGATCTCGTCTCGCCCTCCTTCCCGCTTTGCCACATGCGGCCTGTCGCTCCTGCGCCAACATAGCACCATTCCAAAAAAGTTCTTACAAATTAAGTAATACTCCATAGCTGAATAGTATTTCAAAAAAATTCTTACGGAGTATATCAAAAACATAGCTGAATAGTATTTCATTTCAACTATGTTTTCGTACTATTTTATAGATAAATGAATTCACACGGCCAAACAGACACCACAAAGTGATGAGCAAACCCGTTTACGAAGCAGGTCAAACATGCAACATACAAACATGAGCCCCAGAACTAACCGGAGGGTAACGACGCAATGTCGAGACCGAAATGGTCAAGGGTTTCACTCGAAACCCCTGTTGTGGGGAAGTAACCACAACGACGCTCTTAAGCGACGAGTTTTTTTCGACCAGGATAATCCTCGCCGCACTCCATGGTACCCTGCACCGAGTTAGACCTCCATAACACGATCTGTGAGCTGTCATAGCCAAAGCGCCGCCAACACCAAGGTCTCCCGGCGTTAACTCCTCGCCATCCACATGACACCATCACCACCGCCCTCAGCGACGGGAGGGGTCATCACGTCGACAGAACCAGTCTAGGCATTTTGTTACCACTTTCAGAACATGAAAATGTTACTAGAGTTTATAAATGATACCGTATGTCTTAGCAAAAATATTCTTTGTACGCGTGGACAGAACCTCCTCTAATGACTACTAGATCTTATTTAGTGCAAACATGCATGTTGACCGGAAACTTTTATTTTTTTTTACTTCCAATTTTTTTATACGTCTTGTTTTTTCAAAATGCTAAGAATAAGGTCTTTGCAGTATATTTTTTATAGAAACAGTAAAAACTCGTATAAATAAAAAAAATCGTGGGATATAAATAATTTTGTTAATGGAGCAGAGCAGAGCATACACCGGAGCATGACGCCCGGTTTATGAATGAATTGATGAGTATGGGCAGCAGCCGCCCACAAGACCGTCCGAAAAGGGCGTCCCTGTCGCCATCTCCACGTGGCCTCCCTTCCCGTCTCCTTCCTTTCTCCTTCCCCAAGTAGTACAAGATCGCTTCCACCTCTGGAGGTGGCTCTGGAGGTGGAGGTGGATGCATCCCCGGCGAAGCAAACGCTGACGTCAACGCGTCTCTGTCCACTCCACCCGTCGAGCTCTGCTCCCCGCACGCTCAACATCACTACCTCCAGCCACTTCCAGCTCACTCTTCCATCTCCCGCCACGCGCCCGCGCCGCCCGAATCCTATATTCTCCCTCCGCCGCCCGAATCCTATATATACTCCCGCTCTCCTCTCTCCCTCCCTACCGGCAAGCAAACTTCACTCGAGATCACCAATCCAATCCACCACTGCAACTCTACCTCCACCCTGCAAGGACATGGACCAGTACGGCGTGAGCTTCTACGACGGCGCAGCGCAGGGGCCCTACGCCACCGTCACCTCGGCGCCGCCGAAGCGCCCCGCGGGGCGCACCAAGTTCCGGGAGACACGCCACCCGCTCTACAAGGGCGTGCGCCGGCGCGGGCCCGCGGGGCGGTGGGTGTGCGAGGTGCGCGAGCCCAACAAGAAGTCCCGCATCTGGCTCGGCACCTTCGCCACGCCCGAGGCCGCCGCGCGCGCCCACGACGTCGCAGCGCTCGCACTCCGCGGCCGCGCCGCGTGCCTCAACTTCGCCGACTCCGCCGCGCTGCTCAGGGTCGACCCGGCCACGCTCCGCACCCCTGAGGACATCCGCGCCGCCGCCATCGAGCTCGCCGAGGCCGCGTGTCCGCACCACGCCTCCTCCTCATCCACTGGCCACGGGGTGGCCGTCGTCCAGTCCGCGGCCGCCGCACAGGCGGGGCCCCCCGCGACGCACCACGAGGCGGCCGCGCTGGCGGCGCCGGCGCCGTACGACGACGACCACCACTACCACATGTACGGCAACATGGGGGATTTCGACCACCATTCCTACTACTACGACGACGGGTTGGGCGCCGCGGGCGGCGACTGGCAAACCGGCTCGCATATGGACGGAGTCGTCGACGACGACGGCAGCGGCGGGTGTGGCGGCTACGGCACCGGCGACTTGACGCTCTGGAGCTACTGATCGATTCGATCATCGCCTTCCGCCAGTGTAGGATAAAGGAGGAGAAACAGAGTTGGTCTTATGGAGCGCGGGAAGAAATTAGTACAAGTAGGGAGCCGTAAAGCAGAGACAGGCATGCAAAATATGCGTCAGCCTGTTTTCTTTATTAATTTTATTTTAGTTCTTTCATATATTTTTTTGGTTGCCTGGAGATTTTGTAATCTGTGAGTCGAGGAATAAGAGACCAACTCTGTTTCATTTATGTAATATATGGAGACAGAAACATCCGGTTAAAGTTTCATTTTTTTTACGAGTTCTTAGGTTTGGCAGTTTGATTAAGCTATCAGCCATGCAACTGTTGTAAAAAAAGAATGTTCCGTAATAACATGGCACATTGTTCGTGGTTTGGATGCAAAAGGTCGGTCTTGTTCGTATTGACAACAAAAAAACAATGACACCTTCAAAATCTCTCGGTTGCAGCGGGTTTTTCCGACTCACTCTTGGTTAAGTTGTGACCCTGCATTTTTTAAAGAAAAAGAACAAAATATAGATGATAATAATAGTTATGTGTTATATCAAGCAATTATGTGGTACATACGTGCATGCATTATATCCTAGCCAAAACACACCATAGGAGATGCAAAACAAAAAACCGTAAAACTACTTGATCCACGACTCTTATGTCATTCAAAACCGATTTGATACAACTCGGACGCCTCTAAATCTCGGTCAACTCCTTAGCCGTTAAATTTGCGCGATGATGATACGTGTTGGTTGGAGAGTTACAACTATGTGTGTGCAACCCACAATTTAGTTAATTCTTCGGTGGACTCCTTAAATATTATTAGTTTTGCTCTGTGATTCGTGATGAATTTGAGCTGGAGAAGAGTTGCAACTCTAGGCAACTGAGTGAGATTTAGTCGAATCTAATTCGACCTAGCGAGTTAGACGGTCTTTGTTTAACTAAAATCGTAATGTTTCTATCTGACTTGTAAATTTTTTTTGCTGCTTCGGAGTTGAGCTGGAGGCGGTAGAGTGGCGACACCGACACACACATGTGCGGGTACTTTTTTTTTGCGAAATATGGTATAACGTTAGCGTTTATTTACACGCGCATACACTCAAGTCTATTTACGCACGCACACACACCTCACCACTGGCGGAGCTCAGCGAAGGCCAACCTGGGCCACGGCCCGCCCAGGTTTTTTGCCAAAAAAATATTAACTAGTAGTAAGAAGCACCGGCCCAGCCCATCAGCATATACATGGGCCAGTTTCCTTTCCTCTATCTCTCAGTTTTGCTCACCTCACTAGCCACGAGTCAACGATCGATCCTTATCCTGTTCACGAACAGAACCACAACCATGGATGGAAGAAAATGGCGGCTAGGTCTAGCGATTTGAACACAAATTACACAAGAAAAGAAGGAGAATAAGGGGGGGAGGGGGGGGGGGGAATCGGTGGAGCGAAGTAGCAGCAACACCGCGACGCCCGCATCGTGGGGACAGGAATGGCCGCATGGGAACGGCGCACCGGCCGGACCGCCGGAGGTCCAGTAGCCAGCAGACGAAGCTACGATTGAATCAAAATCGAGCCTCAATCTTCAATTTCCTTGGTCAGATACTTCTCGTTTCCCCAATTTTTTTTAGCAATTTGGTGGCATGGTACCAGTACACGATTGATTGCTTACAGATTTTCGGGTGAAGAAGGGCATCGACGCCGTTAACTGGTTTGGTCTTTTTTCCATCATGGCTTAGAGAAAAATTTATGCTTTCTTATAGTCTGGCCCGCCCATGATTTTGTTTCAAGCTCCGCCACTGCACCTCACCCATACGAGCAACCTCCGAAAGACTGAGCCTGAGCCGACTACGCACGCTGTCGGACAGCTTAAGGTCACCACGCTGCTCCGGGCTTAAGATATCAGTGGGGGAATCAGTTCCCAAGGTGATTAAGAAACAGAGTCCTGGTAGGCACATGTGTAAGTAGTTAGTTAATTATAGTCATCACAGGCGCCGACCATAATCGGCTCGACGCGTTTGCGCGGGCGGCCCAGCGGAGCACGAACTGTCACGTGACGTCGTAAGTAGTAATCGGTGGGTCGGTCGGTGGATGAATCTTCTTGCTCTGGGTCTCGTCTCATGATCGATCGTGTTAAGTCAGCGTCACCGTCCGTGTAATTGTAAAGGAAACGGTCATTTCTCTCTGGGGAAAGTCAGCGATGGAGTACACAAAGCAATGCCTTCTCTCTCCAGGGAACACGTGTACATTTCTCTGTTCTGTCCAAATCCACATATAGATAGATACCAGAGCTCTAATTTATTCAGGGACGGAAAGTACTTATTAGTCACCATGAAACAAAATGGGAAACGTGCACGGCTCTGATGATGATATATCTGATCACGTCAAGGCTAATTACTCCTAATCTGTTTGTACTTTCAATTACACCAACTGTTTTTTATTTATTCTACTACTCCATATGCCAGCCATACAGAAGCAGCCAAGTAACCCGGGGGGACTTTGCAAGAGGAAAACCGTGGACGCCTCCAGCTTACGACAACCCAAAAGATCAGATAAACAAACAAAAATATACCACGCCTAACCTAATCAGAAGGTGGTAGCATGAAAACACAGCAAGGCGGGAAAATTATGAAATCTCTAGCCGTTTTCTACTGACGCTCCTTCCATCGTTCGCCCAAGTGGCTGCTTGATCATACAGCCTCCTGTCCTTCTGTTTCTCCTGTTCCAAGACCTCTCCGGCCCAATGCCGCAACCATCTTAATTCCTGGTCACCCACAATGTAAAACAGGCTCTATACGTTAAGATTTACAGTTTTTGTCCTTTGTTTAGACGGAGAAGGAAAACAGATCAAATAACTGGTGTCGCTTCAAATATACGACCGACTTTGGCAGCTTTATTACCGGAGAACAGAAAAGCAGATGCATAATGCATACCCTGGTAAGTTTCTTAGCTTTGCTCTCCTGCAGACAGCTCCACAAGATGTTCCGCCTCCCTGAGGAACATCCTTGTCAGCTGCTTCTGCCCTCTTCGGTACACCGTACACGGCCGGATGTTTACTTTTGACCCCGTCTCGACGCTTGCTCTGCGAAAAGAGGAGAAGGAAACGATGAGAGATCAAAGCAGTCGTGCAGGTTTGTTATGGCCTAGAGCCACCAGAATATGTGCTCCAATATACAACACCAGGGTACAGTTTTGTTTGAGTTGTAGCACACATACCTCAGGGAGTCTTCAGGATCCTTGGAATCAAATTTCTTCAGAAGTTGACTGTCAGACGCTTCTGTTCCCGTGCCTTCTTCAAGTTCAGCCATTCTTGCGAAATGGAAGGACTGATTAACGAACAGTTGACACTTGATAGATAACAAGTGCACAATGCACCACGGAGGAAAAATAAGGGAGCAAAGAGGGATGTATTACTTTACTCTAAGAAGATCCACAAGCAATCCTAGTGCTCCATGATCACCACAGACCTCCCATATAGCACTTTGGACCTCTGCATCAGATAGTCCTCCATCCTCGCTAGATCCAACCTAGTAAGAACATGTTCAAACAAGGAACTTACTTATACACAAAAATACAACATTTAACATCCTTAAAGCCCAGATATGCATCCTAACAAGTTCATTGACTCACTCATTACAGGAAATCTGGTTATTGTAAGGAGCCCATATACGATAATGCTAAGAACAAAAATGTAGTTCAAAATGAGCTAGTTCAGCGCAAATTGCTATGACCATCAAGAGTTATTTTGTATTGCTTCATGAGCAGTTCTTTCAAAACCAAAATGGAGAATACGCAGGACTCATCACGTGCTTATGTTCACTTTACAGCTCTTGCTAAGAGGTTAGTCAGATGGTCGACAACAGTGTTTTTATGGTTTTTATTAACACCAAGAATGATAGATATAGTAAAGCTTTTAAAAAAGGAGCTCACGGCTCATCCAGCAGTTGGTAAGACGCATACTGACTAAAATTATGAGGCTAATAGCCACTTGACATCTTTTGTTTCCGGAGTACCCAGTTTGTGAACTTCAGAAAATTCTGTTTATACTTCAGAATTAAGTGTGTGAAAAACACTAACCTCTCCAAGCAAGGAAGCAACCTGTTCAAGCTCATATTCTTGCATGGCAATTGTGCGAAGAGTACTTAAAAATTCTTGAGGGAAAACATATTTCTGGAGATACGATGGAACTTTCCGTTGACCACTCCAACTGTAACTAGAATGATTAGTGTTTTTCTTGTTATCATCATCTTCACCAGAACTGGTGCTGGTTCCAAAAAATCCACTATCAAGCAAATTTTTAGGTAGAAGGCATCTCAATTCAGCTTTCTGAAACATAAAATGCATACAAAGTGAGATCCATGGTGGCAAGTGGCAACAGCTGCTCAGAGGGCTTGAATTTATTAGAACAGTCATCGAAATATCGAGAAAAAAATAACTTGAGCCATTCTGAACAGCGTAAATAATGAACACCCCACTAAATCCTTTTGTTTTTCTTCCATAAAATAAAATGTATGATCGATAGAAATAAAAGATAAATAAAAAAGGGATAAATTCGATTGCTAACCCATATCTCTCTCATTCCTTTCTTACAACTTACAAACAAGAGAGTTTTTCTTATTGAAGGGTGGATTATTATCCATTTTTACTGATATATAATCAGGACATACTAGTTATGTCACTCTCACTATAACCACCTATAATATGTAGGTATGTAGTATATGTTTCGTCTATTTCTTAGAGTAGGACAGACACATAGTCTTCTTATGGTTCTATTTAAGAATAGATATGCCATACACCCCGCGGAGATTGCAGTTCAATTGGTCAGATGGATAATCGATGGCGGTATGACTAACAAGTGCAATCTATTTTCGAGTCAATTCCAGAAAACTGGCGTGGGGTAAGTTCCTTTAAACAGAACATATAAGCACTTAGTGGTACCTGCATCTCAATTAGCTTCATTTTAATGTCAGCGGATTGGACCTGTCTAAGAGCTTCTATTGGATAATGAACCTGCACTTGAAGCAAATAAACCAGGTGACAAGCAGCTATGTCTTACATGAGTATGCTATGACCTATCAGAGGTTCTTAAAATAGGTTTGATCTACTCCCTCCGTTCACTAATGAAAGACCTTTTAGCTATTTTAATATTGACTACATACATACTAAAATGAGTGAGAACTCTAGATACATACAAATTAAGAAAAGGCTAAAAAGACTTATTTTTGTGAACGGAGGGAGTATAATTTATCAAACTTAGATGGTCTGAAATTAATCGATATATCATTTATCAAAATCAACTCCTAATTCTAAATTCTCAGTGAATAAGATTGTCAAATTCTCCCTTTATTTACCGAGCCTGAGATTGTCATATTCTCACTTTATTTACCGAGCCTATTCTTTTGTTTCGAATGGATGCCAATGACTTCATATTTTGTTGGTCACTTGAATGGGATCACATGCTCACATTTAGCATGTAATTATTTTTGCCAAATTTAAATCCTACAAAGATTATCATAAACTTTTAGCACATACATCACTATGAGGGTTACCATGAGATAATCATCTGGATTGTTGTCAACCACAAATCCATATAGGTACAGCAGTTCCTGCGGGTGAACACAAAATATATTTCATCAGTAACTCTGTACCGATAACCATATATCAATCACGACAAATTTGTCGGTATATTTAGTTATTGAATGAACTGTAAACCCCAAAAAGATGGTAAATCATGGAGCGTACTACAGTTCCTCAACAACAGACATATTAACACTACAACTTATTGTCATTCATGAACGAGGCTGACAAGTATCTTCTCGGTTCAAATTACGCTGAAAAATCTAGTGCAAATATGTACTGTTAATCTAGCATCTTTATATTAAAAGTAAATCAGTAAGGCTCCGTGAATCAATGAGACAATCACAAATCCAATGGAGAAACCAAAATGACCACAGAGCATGTGGAGCAGTTCAGCTCCTTTGTTCGGACCTCTCTTGTTTTATTAAGGCTGGCAGACCTCAGGAACATGATAATTCTGATGTTACGTAGTGTGTGCATGTTGAAAGAAACTTCGTGTGAGAAGTTCTACTGTTCTAGCAAAGAATATGGACCATGGTGCTGTATTAGCTAAAATGTGATAACAATCTGAAGAAAAGGAGGTGATAAATACTAACAGTAGGATGAGCAAGCAAAAGTTATATAAATCAACTGCAACGGAGCAATTATTATATAAACCAAATGCTAGATTCTCTAATGATTGTGTAAGTACCTCATTTCCTTTGTTGCCATAATTTATGTAGATCTCTGTCCCAGTTTCAACAGAACTTGTACCAGCTTGTGCTTGAGAAAGAAACGATAAGGGGAAATTAGAACAGTGACACTCCAAATTAGTATAGACTGGGAAGCACCGTTTACAGTGAGGCTGAAATATGATCTCTAGGACCATTTGCAAGTCAGTGAAACACAGCACGTTGATGCTGCATTTAAACTGGCATGATATTCGTGGTGTTACTAAGCAATTTGCCTCCACAAAGAAATGCACACAATCTTGCAACAAAATAATCTGGGGAGAAAGCTGAAATGAAGAACTATCAGATACAAAATTCGCATCAGTATAATTACCAAGTCTGAGGTACATTGAAGCAGGAATTCCTGTTACATCTCCCACAGAATCAACTTCCCATGTCGCCAAAGCCTTTAGATCTGAAGTCGATAATCAAGATTCATTTTCGTCACTAGTAAAATTCACGTAATTCATGTACTTTGGTTTGGACTCTTACTATGATTACAGAAATCGATTCCTGGCACGAGGCCCTCGACCCAAATTTTGTCTGTATTATGAGATTCAGAATTCACATCAGCACTACTATTCTTCACTGCAACATCGGTTTCCTGTAGATAAACACAGAGCATTATGTAGTTTGGTAGATGAAGATATGGATAAAAACATAACTAAGATATGAAATAATTAAAAATAAAATCAAACCATAATTATAAATGGCGACTGATTTCTAGCTCATCAGTCGAAGTTCTTCTGGCTATTGCTATATTTTGAATATTTGAAGATGCTATTTAGTCCTTGTAGCCCTATTTAAGCCCATTTTATCGATCAATAGTTAAGCTATATTTTTACAAGCTGAACTGTTGACATGATTTACGGCACGACAGAATATGGTTACCTACTCCAGTATTTACAGGAAACAATTATTTCATTTTCAGCATCATCAGATCTCTAGTTTTCGAAGGAAAAACAGAGTATGTTTAAACATGTTGTTTTCCAGTTATTTGCTGCGGCCCAAACAAGCCTTGTTACAAATGAAAATTATTCCGCACATAAAAGACAACTGCCACTAATTGTGATATTTCAATGTAAAAATAGAATGGGTGGTTGCATAAGTTGCAGTTTAGTCATCAGTCACCAGATTGGGTAGTTAATGTTGATAAGAATAGTGATGGCGCTTCTTCTCCTTGTGGATAAATAATTGTGGGTTGACTAGTTAAATTAATGTTTAGCCATATTCCACAATGATTTTCATAAGAAATGAATCTAGAATCTGCGGGTATAGCTGAGAAAATGTAATCCTCGTATACAATGGGAGAATGAAAAAAATTTAAGAGGAGACTCAAAGTTGCTGGCATGTTTTTGTTGGGGAATATTGCAACTAGGAAATTCAGAGTTGCTACCATGTTTTTGTTTGGGAAGATTGCAACTAACCTGCTGGTTGGCGAGACTAGAATCACCCAAAACTTCCCCACTTCTGATCTGTTGTTCATCAAGCAAGCCCGGAAAAACGTAGGAGTGAGGTAATGGGATGTTCAGCGCTCGAGTCCAGAAAATCGAGTTTGCCCTGTCGAAAATTCATACAGATGATTAGTGTGGGGAGAGAAGATGAAATAAACCTGCAATGAATAAAAGGCCTTATTTGGGATGTTTAAGCTGCACATTTCATATATATAGCATTCTAAAGATATTAAACTATCACATACGATGGCCGCACTGGTTGTTGGAGTCACCATTTTATTTAAGTGCAAATTGCTTACTAATAAAGGTTTTTCCTAGTCCAAAATTCGATGCTTGGTGTTAAACTTGTTCGTATTAACCCAGCTGTTTCAATCGTAAATTGTTTGTTTATAAATTGGGACTTTCTACATATTAGCAGGAATGTTGGCAAGATGATATCAAAGAAAACTTGTACTCTTCCGTTAATACTGTAAATGGAAATCATTGTGATACATACCAAAGGAAGTCCTCAAACCGCACTTGAGTTGAGCTGCAAAATAGAATAGTTGTGAGGTTCCTATATGGAAACTAGTCTGTAAAATTAAGGTTGAGGTGCAAATCCCATGTACTGTGAAATCACAGCACAAAAACGTTGAATAACATTATGAAGGAAACTATGTATGCAACGTGTTTAGGAAAGATTTGCAAGACAAGAAGAGGCTACTAGGAAATATGAAGGGAAAAAAAACACAACAAACCTTCCCGATTCATCGAGATGTAGAAGCTCCTCGACCAGACCTTTCACCTTATCGTTGAATAATGTTTGCAATGATTTTTTCTGAAACAAAATGCACAGTGTGTTCATTTCACCAATGCAGTCGCCAATGCCCAATACACAAAAGAAGTGTGGGAAAAGGAGCAGTTTGCATTCTGCAGGGATGAACCTGCATGATAGTAGCACGGTGCAGCGTCGTCCCTTCCAATTCGACAAGCTCATCGTCGTTGAACCAAACGGAGCTCCCGAAGGTTCCCGGGAGCATATCCAAGTACCTTCGATGCAATAAGCAGAAGCTCGAAATTCAGAACACTGGAATGCTGAGGTGGGGGGGGGGGGGGGGGGGGGGGGGGATGTGAATCGCAATCTTACGGCTTCCACAGGGAGCTAGGGCGGAGCCGCTCGGCCATGAGGAAGAGCATGACGAGGAGGCGGTCGTCGACGCCGCCTTCCTCGAAGAGCGCACGGCACCGCGGCCCAACGAGGGGGTCCTGCAGCACCCGCATCGGGGTGACGGCGAGGTCGAGCGGCACCACCATCACCACCCCTGCACCACACCACCAACAACGAAGCAGCCACGCCACGCGCCCGTCGATCAGCGATTTTACAACCTCCTGGGAGGGGAGACACGAGAAAAGTAATGGTTACCGTCCGTGGCGCTCGCGTCGGTGGCGGTGGAGTAGACGCCGAAGCCCTTGCGGGCGCAGGCGCGGATCGTGCAGCCGCGGAGGTCGGCGCCGTTGGCCTGCGGCGGGAACGGGGAGGGGGTTTAGGAGAGCACGGGAATCGGAGAGCAGGGGAAGGAAGGGAGAGTGCTCGACCTGGAGCCATTGCAGGAAGGACTGGAGCTTGCCGTCGTCAACGGAGGCGGCGGCCGACATGATGTTCGACGAAACGCGCGACCCAAGTGGAGTATACTAGTAGCAGGTTGCCAGGCTTTAACTTGAGGCTGTTCAAACTTATTTTTAAAACGCAAAGAAGTTAAAAAAAACAAACCGTTCAAACTTTGAAGTTTAAATTTCCTGGTCAAATCCTCTCCAAATCTAACCAGTTCTCTGGCTACAGATTTTCGAATCATGGTTATCTTACCATGATTTTCATCGACATTCGTGCATTCCAAGCACCAAAACTGACGCGGACAATCACATTATCACTATAAGAATAAGATTATATAGATATCATGTCCAGGTTACATTCTACAGTACTACAAGTGAAACTGACACTCGTTTCTCATCTCTTCTCTTCTCAATTCATTTCACATCTTCATCGCAGTGCAAGCAGAGACAGATTACGCGTGGCTGATGCTAGCACACAAGGGAGGCCCGGAGGGAGAGCGTGGTGGACAGGTTCGTGCACGACGCCCACCGTATCACCGACTCAGTCACCGTCGCGTCCAGGTGGTGTTCCGTCTGGCCGGCACCGATGGTGTGGTTCCTCCTGCCGCCACCTACGGCGGCCCGTGAAGAAGGGTTCGCCTTCATCGCCACCCCTCTCAGGGCCGCTTCCGCCATCCTCCTCAAAGCCGGGGAGGAAGAGGCAGCAGTGGCATCGTCACAAGGAGCTCCCTTCTCGTCCGAGGCTGGCACTGCCGATGGTCCAGGCTCGTCAGACCCTTGCCCGCAGAAGAATGAAAAGCTCGGCATGGACACGACAGGCAATGGGAAGACGATGTTCTTCCTCGGTTCAGGGCTGTCGCCGAATGAGAAACCAGAGACTGCGCAGGACGCAGCTGGAGCACTGGCAGGGGCGAAAGCAGAGAAGGAAGATCTGCAGGTGAATGTGGGAGAGCAAGGTTCTTCCGAGAGGCTTTGGCAGGCAATCGGGCCGCCGGTGTTGAAGCTCACGTCGCGGCTGCGTGGCGCCAACGGCGTGGAGAACGAGCATGAGCCGGGTTCCTTCCTCTCGAGGCCGATCTCATGGCAACGGCCACATGATTCTCGCGAGTCGTCTCCATGTTCTTGTATCCAGGAATGCCCTGAGTACCAGCAGTTGTTCAGATAAAAAGTCCACATGGTGAACAATCATAAACGTACAATTAGGGGAAAGGAAACAATCCAACAGCTGATCTGTACTGTAAGGTCTGGAAATGATGCAATGACAGTCAAACAAGATACCGTAAAGGGTGACAGGAATGAATCATCAACACTAGAGAAAGCAACCATGTGATGATTGATAAGAAGATACATAAAGGGCCAGCAAACATCAAATTTTATTTATTTGTACCATAGTGGATCTACCAGAAGTCCAGAACATGACCCGACAACAGAAACACGCCTTTCCCCCGCAACCGTGCAGTTTAAAATTGGGAATGCCACTGAGATTTAGCTGGCGCTAGCACATGACTTAGCAGTGAAGACTTATTAATTTATTCAAATCAACTATAAGTAAGCAATTGTATACCAGTTAACAACAATTTGGTTGCTCTCTACATTCTGGTCAACAGTTCAGCTGCATGAATGTATAGGACGTGAATCAAAGACCAAAGGTCAGTTGTGAGTTTTTGCATGATGCAAGTGATATGTGAAGGGAATAGAATTTCACACCCCCTCAAGAAATGATATAATGTCTCACCTAGAACTTGCTCAGCAGTGAGTCTTTGTCTAGGGTCACGCCGCAACATCCCGGTGATGAGCTCCTTTGCTGAATCTGAAACCCTGTCCCAGGGATCAGAAGGGAAACGCAGCTCTGTCGACCTGATACACTCGAAAATCTTCGACTTAGTTTTCCCCCAGAACGGCGGAATTCCACTCAGAAGGATGTAGAGTATGACCCCAGAGCTCCAGACATCAGCAGCCTCGTTGTACCCGCCAGAAAGCACCTCCGGCGCAATGTAAAACGGGCTTCCGACGGTGCCGCTCAATCTTTGACCTAACAAAATTGAAATCCAAATCCAAATTTTAGCTTCCGAGGAAGAAGAACAGTCTTGACAGATTGCAGCCCCAGAAGTGAAGTGTGATCCATACCAGGCTGGGTATAGGTGGCGAGGCCAAAGTCGGCGAGTTTGATGGGCGAGGAAGGCGAGTTGCTGACAAGGAGGATGTTCTCCGGCTTGAGGTCCCGGTGCACGATCCCTTTGCTATGGCAGTGCGCCACGACCTCCATGAGGTACCTGAAGAGCATGGCGGCCTCATGCTCCGTGAAGCAGCCGCGCTCCTGGAGTCGGTGGAAGAGCTCCCCGCCGGCGCAGAGCTCCATGACGAGGTGCACGGAGTCGTCGTCCTCGTACACCGCCTTGAGGTCTACGACGTTGGGGTGGCCCGAGAGGCGCGCCATGACCTCGATCTCGAGCCTGACGCCCCGCACGTCGTCGGGGGACACGAGGCGGTCCTTGGCGATGGACTTGCAGGCGAGCGCCTCGCCGGTGACCATGTCGGAGCAGGAGCGGATGACGCCGAACTGGCCCCACCCGAGCTGGTCCCCAAGCTGGTAGCGGTCCCCGAGGCAGGAGACGTGCGCCGCCTCCAGTATGGCGGCGCCGCGCAGCCCCGGCGCCTTGTACGAGTTGTACTTGGCGTCGGCCATCGCCCACACGCTGGAACCGGACGAGGAGGCCTCCGCGCGAGCGAATCTCCCCCCTCTCCCTCCCTCCCTGAGCGAGGCCGCGGCCGCCGAAATCTCGCAGCCACCTTAGCACATCTCGTCCGTGGCCATGGGCGCTGGCTCGGGGGCAGCTGAATCTGCCACGGAAAGAAGAACAGAAAAAAACAGGCTTTAGCACTCGGAGCCCATAAAAATCTCCCCCGGAAAACCTACACCCAGCAACCGCCTAAAATACCGCCACAGAATTCAAAATTCCGCCTGCGGGAACCCACGCCGCGAACGCTGCCGGCAGGCGAGGCGCCGGGCAAGAGCTCTGTCGCTCGGCTGCCCTTGAGCGCGCGCAGATCGGAGCCGCGCTAGCTCGTTAGAGGCAGACCCGGAGAAAACCGCGGTGTTTCGCCGCGAGAAAAGGGTGCGGAGCCACTTACCCGCGCGCAGGGGGGGGCGGCGGAGGGGCCTGAGCGGCCGAGCGGGGTCGCCGGCGTCGAGGTCAGCTCCCACCAGCTCCGGGCATTCGGCCTCAAGAGAGAGAGAGAGAGGGGGGGAGAGATTTTGTTCCGTTGGTGGGGAGGCCGCCCCACCTGTGATAGAGAGGGGATTAGTTAACTAGGAGGAGGAGGAGGAGGAGGAGCAGATAGAAAGGGAGTGTAGTGGTGCTAATTAGCCACTACTAATCATCAACATCCTCCTTTAAAAATCAAATGCTGATTGTACATTAGCACGTCTGGTTTTCATCCTGCTTTTTGTTGTATCCTATGATTAGTACAGCATTTCTATGATTTGTTTGTTTGTTTGTTTGTTTGTTATGGAGTTTGAATTGTTCTACCAGTGTGGTTGGTTGGTTGGTTAAAACTGGTGTAGCACGTTAGGTCATGTACAATGTAAGGTGTTTAGGTAGATGCTTACAAAAATAAACCAAATATTTTTATAAGCATTGATGTCTTTTTCTATAGGAGGGGTGCCTAGCTAAGTATTTGTCTAATACAAATAAGTACCGGTGCTTAGTAAAAAACCGGTTTATTTTCTGATCACCTTGCATTGTACATGCCCGACCAGGGGCATGTGGCTTTGTATCTACTACTGTACCTCCGATAAAAATCTTAGTACAAGCTACGACATATTTCGAATCGGAGAGAGTAGTAAATGTCGATTTCAAACAAAGATGCACAGAACTTAGCCCCTTTGAAGTTTGGATTTGGTGGCGCCGACTTTGAATGTGGTTAATTCTCAGTGAAATGAGGTTTAAGCTAGGTTCATGGTCACGTCAACCCATATCTACCACAAATCATGGAGAAAAATCGATTCATTTTCCTTGGTCGGAGTCCAACGTTTAACTGGAAAAAAGAAATCTGAATCGCAATTTAATTTGCAACTGAGTGTGCACAAACCACAGTGCAATCAAGCGGTATGAGACTTGACGGCACACTAATTTAAGCTGAGAATTAAGCAAACCTGTTGTTTAATTCTCTCTGTAAGTGCTGATGCTTCAAACTGCTCGTGCAACGGTCATGTGTTCCCTCAAGTGTGATGGTTTAGCCCAATCGGTCTCATCTGTTCCTTCCTCCTGGTAACACTTTCCTTTTTCCTGATATATAGAAATACAGTAATGGAAAGATGGAAACCAGGTCCAATTTGTTCATCGGAAATTATGTCCTTTTAGTAGTAGCGCCGCTGCGCCAGTGATGAGAGCATGCTGACTGGTGTCTTTGCTGGATCTGGCTCAAGCTCAAGGCGGCAGCACACCAGACATCAGTGGAGCTTTAAACTTGTCCATCATCATTAATTAAGCTACTTATTATGTCACGGGATAGGAGCTTTGCTTCTCCTTTGTATAAAAATTTAAAATACTAGAATTTTAGACTATGTTTTGGCATTTTGGACTCTGGTGCTTGGATTAGTGACGCTGTTAATTACCACACATGCATGCACCTAGGTGTTTATTTTTTGAAGTCCTTTTGGATAACTTATAATTACATAGCCGGATTAAAATACATGTGTATTCCACTCGGTCACCGGTGGAAAGGAACACAGCAATGCATGGCCATAAATTAATACCTCTGTATTGAGCTAATTTCCAACTAACCAAGCAAGGTATAAACCGGTTTACTTGGGTACAACGTATTCAAGTGAAATATATGTACATCATTAATTAAAGCATGGATTGAATTCCTGTATAGTACTGTAGTCAAAATGAAAGGATAATTTTACAGATGTCGTGCTAAAAATATGGGTTAACGAAAAGTTGGAATGTTCCGGAACCGGGTCCATTCTGTTCGTCGAAGTTTATAGTATGTTTGCGTGGATGATGAATGATGTCTTTTACCGAATTTGGGCATTTTGGCTCAAGGGGGGGAAGCATTAGCACAAGTTGCGCCACTAGATGCGGAGCTTTGAACTTATACCTGATCATCATTAATTAAGTTAAGTTTTCAGCTGGCAATGGGATGACAGTGGCATCAGAGTGGGAAAGCGATAGAGACGCACTAATCCTCCAAGAGCCACCAGGAGGATAACCTTTGCTCACAGCTGTTGGAGTACGTGTAGTAATGTAGCGGACGATCGCTCAACTGTTCATCAAGGCCGTCAGTCGCTAACAAACTGAGCAGTGCACTTTGTCAGTTTGGTAGGGATTTGTGCATCAAATTTCTGAAATTAAGGTAAAGGTATGCATGGGTCCGTTAAGCTTCGACTTTTAGGCCGTTGACCAACGTACAATGCTTGAATTTGCACCCTCGCAACTTGTTCCATTTTCTGTCTCCGATTACCTACTACCTTTTTTTCCCCTTGTTAACTAGCGTGTGGTCAAGGCTTGAGAAGTTGAGATGAGAGCAAACAGCGGCCTCCTCTCCTCTGGCCACGGTGGAGAGGAGCATCGAAGTCGTCGTCGGTCACACTAGCTGGATTTTTGCCCTTACGAAATTTTGATTAACACCTCAAGTTCCCCCACTGGTCATACACATCGGCGTAGCTAGGAATTCTAAAATAGATATGCGGAAAGATGTTTTTTCAGCGCAATAGGTATGAAATGGATATGCGGCAGGACTCCTAACCTGATTTATATTTTTAAAAAGAACCAATTTATGCTTTGCAAAAAAATCTGTCTTTAAACCAATCACTATTTTTTCTTACAAAGAGAGCACTTTTACTTATGGTTAGGAAAAAAAACTTGGTATCTAAGCCCTCGTAGTTTTTCATATAAAGCGAGGGCTTTAAATTAAGGAATAATGTCTAACCTTCTTTGAATTTATAATCATCTAGCCTTCTTGGTCCTCAATACAGTACCATAGTTAAGTAAACCAAACGATCATGGAACTGTTCAAGCTGAATCAATTGTCGGCTCATCCGGTTTGAGAGTACGCAAACACATTATATTTAGTTAGTATTCTAGCTGAATTTTGAATAGTTGGTCTAAAATCATATATATACTTTATTTTATTTTTGTTGCAGTGCATATAGAACGTTAGTAAGATCGTCGACTCGAGAAGAAAAAAAAACGGGTCTTGAGACGCACTCGTGGGGCTCGGCGATCTGGACCGTTCACTCTTGTGCGTGTCATAGAACCAACGGTGTACTTCTGTGAAAAAAAAAAGCAACACGCTCTCCGGATTCCCTCCTCCGATCTCCCTCCGGCGATTCACCGGCGCGGCGCGGCAGCCATGGCCGACCCGTACTGGAGGTACGCCGACCCGCGCCAGCAGCAACAGCAACAGCAGCAGCAGCAGATGTTGCCTCCCTCTGCCGGGGCCCCGAACGCGGCCGCCGCAGGGCAGCAGCCCCTCAAGCGCCCCCGCCCCGCCGGCTACTCTGCCGGTTCGATCTCTGTCCCTCACTCACATCTCCCACATCCCGCACCCTCCTCGGCTTGATTCGTTCGTCGTCCCCCGCCTCCAGATTCGGTGCCGGCGCGGATGTTTAGGGTTTTAGCGCGGCGTCTGGTCAATTCGGTCCCACTCCCAAGCTGACGTCACCCGGGAGTAGGTGTGATGTTCATTGCATTTAGTGTTAAGACTGTCGCTGATGCAGTAAAGATGTTTTATGCGGAGAATTTGCATGCGGGGGGCGGGGATTCTAGGTCTTCAACCTTCAAAGCGGTGGCTTCGACGTGGAGTAGGGTAGCAGAACGGCATGATCACTTAGTTTACATGTGCTGAAATTGCTAACATCCAAGTGCACTCACGTCGTCAATTTAGAGGCAGCGGCTGCGTGAGGGCGAACTGGGATTTTGTGTGCTTGGTTTCAATTTGGGACGAAACCTATCAACAGATCTGTTGTTAGTGGTAAACTGATGTAGGACGCATCAAATGATTTGACTTATCCATGCCGTACTGGTTTCAGCATATCTCCTCAACTAATATCCGTATCCAGTACATTAAGAGGACTGGCTTGGGAGAGGCAGAGAGTACTGTCACTGATCTTGTGGTTGCATCGCATCGAAAAATATAAATTTTCTGGGAAAAGCTCTGCAATTACATGTCTTTGGGCCTGTATTTACTGCTACCTTTCCCCCCCTTCGTAGATGTACCTGGTGCTTCCGAGATCGCTGGCTATTACCCTCATGATGAAGAGAGGGCAGGATATGCTGCCGCAAGAGATACACAAGCACTTAATGCTTCCTATGAGCGTTTTCTACGTACTGGGGTATGGATCATCTGTTTCTTGCGTAATCATTTTCTAAACAACACTTGGCTAACAGTTTTCTTGTGAACTTCAGCAAATTCAATCCTATGGTGCTGGACCTGCCAGTGGATCTGTTAGACCTGCTGCAGGAGCTAATGCTGGTTACCAAGCTGATGATCGTCCAGTGGTGGCTGCTGGGGGTATGGATGGCAGGAATGCTGGTTTTGGTGGTGGAATTTCAGAAACTCCCCTCCCCCCAGATGCCTCAAATACCTTATTCATTGAAGGCATCCCTACTGATTGTGAACGCCGTGAAGTTTCTCGTATCCTTAAATACTATAGGCCTATGCCTTTTCTGTAACTCTCTTTCTAAACCTATGTGTTCTTACACTGCATCGACTGGCCTTCATCTATTAGCTGTTGGTCCTTCACTTTTCTACCCAGATATCTTTCGACCATTTGTTGGTTTTCAGGAGGTGAGGCTCGTAAACAAAGAACCAAGACATGTAAGTGAACTATTGAGTGTTTGTTAGGCCTTTCCTCACATTTGATTTACATTCATTCTTCTAACCCCTTTGCTTCTGACAGCCTGGTGGTGATCCAATCGTGCTCTGTTTTGTTGATTTTGCTAATGCTGCTCAAGCAGCTGTTGCCATGGAAGCTTTGCAAGGTAAGATATATTCTGTTGACACTAAATTATTTCCCAGTCTTTATTTCAAAGGTACTTTTGGTTGCATTAAATCTTGTAACTACTTCCATGGTCCTGAAGTTGATAGCTGTGACCACACGACGTGCTCGTGTTAGTCTCATCAGTACCAATTTGCCATGAATTTATGTGTAATATCTTGTTTTATTCTTAACTAGTGTGTTCTATTTTTCTCTCCCCTGGAGTGATATTTATCCTATAATAATTCTACTACAAGATTTTTTTTGAATCATTCATACCTCGATATCCATAAAGGTGTTTGTGAGTAATGGTGGAGGTTCCAAGCATTTGGGCAAAGTATTCCCGAAGAGCTACTTCTCAGCCATTTTGTCAACCATTATGGGTGACATGTAACAATTCAAGTGCATACATTTTCCTACCCTCAGTAGAAATAATAAAGTCTGTTAACGTGTAAAATACGTCGAGATATCAGGTATATGCTTGAAAGTATGCATCTCACGGTAGTTCTGGAGGCATTTTCTAAATGGATGGTTATACAAACTTATTTTGGGTATGCTATTCTGCATATCTAGGCTCCATTCTGAGAGAAGGTGCTGCTATCTGTCGCGTACCTGCTTGGACTTGCTATACAAACTTATTTTGGGTATGCTATTCTGCATATATAGGCTCCATTCTGAGAGAAGGTGCTGCTATCTGTCGCGTACCTGCTTGGACTTGCTCACCCGTATCTTTAACATAATTTACTCGTATGTTTGCTGGGATGTTTGTTAATATGTTGTTGTTTAGATGCTAACATTTGCGTGTAGCGTCGTAACATTATGAATCATAAACATCCTTGGCTGATCTTGCAGGCTATAAGTTTGATGAACACGACCGCAATTCACCTCATTTGCGTCTGCAGTTTGCTCGTTTCACGGGTCCGAGGGGGCAATCAGGACCTGGTGGTGGTGGTGGTCGTATTAGGCGTTAAGTTTTTGACAGGTCATTTGTAAATCTGCTCTGTCCAGTCGTTTGTTGACTTAGCTTGGCTACAAAGTTCTTCGTGCTATCACAGCACAGCTAATTTGTTTCTAATTGTAAGATGATGATATTTTTTATGTTGTTCCACATGTATTTTTCCTCATAGTAATAGTATTAATAGTTTGTTCCTTTCGCTGTTCAAACTTTGTTACCTTGGTCTTGCAGTTTGCTGTTTTTTGGTCCAGCGTGGGAGGCGAAAAAGTATGTCAGAATCATGTGTAACTGAATGCGCAGACAGTTTCTGCTAATTAATGCGTTTTGGGATCGAGAAATCACACCCTGCGCAATATAATCTGCTCATCGATTTTGCGTTATTATCCAACTGTGAATTTTCTTTGTCATGTTGTCAGTTCTTTTAAGCAGCCTGTGTTTCTCAAATTTGCCCTACGCAGCCTGTGTTTCTGTCATTTTTGGCAGTATCCATCTGTCATATCTTAAGTGATCAAATAGTTGGAAAATGAAATCTGTGTGCTTTATGCTGGCTATGTTGAATATTACGTAATGCTAATGTTTTTGGCAAAAAAACAAAGGTCGCCACTTTGGCAGGTTATATCCACCGCGCATCTGGATGTGGTACTCGGAACAACCTCATGTCCTCATTTAGTGTTAACAATAAATGAGCATAGTAGTAACGGCAATGTGTTGTCTACAAATGGATTTTTGTTTATAAACAGTAATAGTACTGTTGTGTGGTAGTACTAGTAGCTGCGGCGCGGGACTTGTGAAACGTACTTGCAAATTATCCAATATTAGCCAAGTGAAGATATAATCGTCTTGTTTTTATTCTCTCTCCTTCAACTAAGTAAAAAATCAAGGCTAACACCATCTCAATGTAAGAGAGAGCCAAATGCCAGCACTTAGCCATGGCACATCTTGTCATTTTTGGCAGCGTGCATCGGATGCAATTAAGGGAACACACGGCGCACGCGCGCGCGTCCGACGTGGCGCCACACCTCGGCACGACGTGGCGTGCGACCCCGTCCGTCCGTGGGACGCGGGCCCCACCGTGCAGCGACGACGTCCGTGGTGGGAGCCCAACGGTAGGAAACGGACGCGGGTCACGTGAGGCGCACCTGACTGACGCGCCGGGCCCGCCACGCCCGCAACGGTCACATTGACCGAAAGCGAAGGCAACGGTCACATCATCTTCACCGTCCGTTCCGCATCCGACGGCTCCGCGCGGCGCCTCGGGGTTCCCGCCGCCACAGCCTCACCTGTCCAGGCCGTTTCTTTTCCCCGGGCTTCTTCTTCCTCACACCATAGCCATAGGTAGAAGAGTGAGATCACCAGAGCAGAGCCACCACCACCCACCGTGTGAGAGATAGGATAGAGTGAGAGAGAGGTTCGTCGATGGTGAGGTAAGACAAGCCAGAGCAGCAGTAGGGTAGAGGAGAGTGCAAGAACCCATATCCATCCATCCATCCACTTAGGACGCACCACCACCACCCATCTGCATTGCATCATCCTATAGAGCTTCTTTCTTGTAGGATTTTCGTTCCTTCTTTGGTTGTTTTTTTCTTCTTGAAGAGGAAAGAAAGATATGGAGGTGTTGGGGCTCGCCGTCGTCGCCGGCGAGGAGGCTCTGCAGAGAGTGAGCGGCCCCGGCTTCTGATCTTCCTTTTCTTTCCCTGGGTACGTAGATGTTTTAGGCTCTCTCTCTCCCTAACGATTCGTTGATTCTTTTGTACTACTAAGCAGCATTTCTGCAGCACTTCAAAATCCACCACTCAAGTTCATTCTTTCCTGCATATACACAAACACATTACATTCTTTTTTTCGGTTTCTCTTCTCATTCTCTCATTTTCTTTGCTTTGCCGCCCGAAGGGAACTGACAAATTCTTTTCCGAGAAACGAGAATCCTCTGTTTTCAGCAAATTCTTTCATTTTCTACATCCATCCATCAATCCATTCGTACACTCCACCTCGCCGTAGCCACATACCAGAGAGAGAGTGAGGAGGGTGTGATCAGCAGAAGAGGAGGAGGAGGAGGAAGAAGAAGAAGAGACAGAGGAGGAGAAGGAGGAAGAATACACTGCCACATTCGCTGGTGACGCTTGGCTCAGGGATGTTGGCAGGCTGCTCGTTCTCGTCCAGGCATCAGATGAGCACAGCGCAGCGCCTACCATGCGGATTCTCCAAGCGGGGCGGCAGAGGCGACACTGCCGGCGCCGCAGCTCCGCGCATCGCGGGCGGCGACGGCAGAGGAGGCAATGGCACCTGCTCCTTCCGGCCTCACCCGGCTCCGCCGGTCACCCAGGCGGTGTCCTGGGGAGCCAAGCCGGAGCCCTGCGTCGGCGACGGCGGATGGGAGAGGAGGAGCAGAGCCGTTAAGCGCGCGCATGAGGAGGAGGAGGAGGAGGCGGTGGAGGAGTATGGCCCTGTCGTTCGCGCCAAGCGGACGAGGATGGGCGGCGACGGCGACGAGGTATGGTTCCATCAATCCATTGCAGGGAGCGTGATGGTGCAAGCGACCGCCGGAGAAGGAGGTGGAGGAGAGGAGGCGGAGGAGCACAAGGTCTTTCTTGTTCCGAGCGCGGCGGCGTTCCCCCACGGCATGGCCGCCGGGACGTCGTCGCTGGCCACGGCTAAGCAGGAGGAGTACAGCAAGTCGCCGTCGTCCCATTCGTCGTCTTCGTCGGGCACGGACGGTGGCTCGTCGATGATGCCGCCGCCCCTGCCGTTCGAGCACGCCGGCGCGAGGAGCTTTGTTGTGCCGGAGGGGGAGCGGGAGGCACTGGAGCTGGTGTGCGCGCTCACGGCGTGCGCTGAGTCCCTCGCCGCCTGCAACCACGACGCCGCCAACTACTACCTTGTGCGGCTTGGCGAGACGGCCTCACCCTCGGGGCCTACTCCGCTGCACCGCGTGGCCGCCTACTTCGCCGAGGCGCTCGCGCTCCGCGCGGCGCACATGTGGCCGCACGTGTTCGACGTCACCCCGCCGCGTGAGCTCACTGACGGCGCCTTCCACGACGACGACGACGCCATGGCGATGCGGGTGCTCAACAGCGTCACCCCCATCCCGAGGTTCCTCCACTTCACCCTCAACGAGCGTCTCATCCGCGCCTTCGACGGCCACGATCGTGTCCACGTCATCGACTTCGACATCAAGCAGGGGCTCCAGTGGCCGAGCCTGCTGCAGAGCTTGGCGACGCGGCGGCCGGAGCCGCCGTCGCATGTGCGGATCACCGGCGTTGGCGCGTCGAGGCAGGAGCTGCAGGACACCGGCGCGAGGCTCGCACGGGTGGCCGCCGCGCTGGGGCTCGCATTTGAGTTCCATGCCGTGGTGGACCAGCTCGAGGACGTGCGCCTGTGGATGCTCCACGTGAAGCGCGGCGAGCGCGTGGCCGTGAATTGCATCCTCGCCGCACACCGGCTGCTCCGCGACGAGACCGGCGCCGCGATGTCCGACTTCCTGGGGCTCCTGCGCAGCGCGGGCGCCGCCGTCGTCCTCCTTGGCGAGCACGAGGCAGCAGGGCTCAACGCTGGGCGGTGGGAGGCGCGGTTCGCGTGCGCGCTGCGGCACTATGCCGCGGCGTTCGACGCGGTGGGCGCGGCCGGCCTGCCGCCCGCCAGCGCGGCCAGGGCAAGGGCGGAGGAGATGTTCGCACGGGAGATCCGCAACGCTGTGGCGTTCGAGGGCCCCGACCGGTCCGAGCGGCACGAGAGCTTTGCCGTATGGAGGCGGTGCATGGAGGCCGGCGGCTTCCGGAACGCCGGCATCGGCGACAGGGAGACGATGCAGGGGCGCATGATCGCGAGGATGTTCGCACCGGGAAATTACAGCGTGCACCCACAAGGCGACGGAGAGGGGCTCACGCTCCGGTGGCTTGACCAGCCGCTCTACACCGTGACTGCGTGGACGCCGGTCGGCGACGGCGCAGGAGGCAGCACGACGGTGTCCGCATCCACCACGGCATCACAGTCTCTGCAGAGCTGAACAGGAAGTGAAGAAGCAAGAACTGACCTTTTTCAGTGGTTATTTTGCTGTTAATGATTCATTCAATTAGTCTATAATACAGTCTGACCATTCTTTTATACATTCTCATTCATCATCGGAACAAGTAGAAGAAGCAAAGAAAATTTTAGTTTTTCTGTTTTGTTTACAGTGATAGGAGGAGAAGATAGATTCAATTGTTATTAGCTATGTAATAATTCTTTATTCTTTTGGCTGTTGAGCTAGGATCCCTGCAGAAGCAGGGTCATTTCACAGCATAATATATTACATTACCTTCCTTTCAGCCATTATATGATGTATCTTTGTTCAGAGTCAGAAATGGAATGGAATCATATACTGTTTCCAGAGTTTTGTTTCTGTACTCAACAACTGGAGTGTAGTTTTCTGAATCTTATGCGTCCATGTGCAGAAGTATTCCAGAATTCAGATAAATTTCATCGACTGAAGTATTCCAGAGTTTTGTTTCTGTACTCAGATAAATTTCATCCAACCTTCATGTTGTCTATCACCATCTGTTGTCTATCATCTGAGTTTGTTCAGTTATCAACTGGAGTGTGGTTTTCTGAATCTTAGGCGTCCATGTGCAGAACTATTCCAGATTTCAGATAAAACAGGACAAATCCATCGACTGAAGTTGCTTATTCTGCAGTCAGCAGCTTATTCTGCAGGCGGGGAGGTGCCCCCCTGCTTATCTCAAATAAATAATAAACGAGCAAATTCAGACAGCTTGACTCTTGTTTTTCCAATCCCAGCTAATATTCTAGTGATTGAGAAGTAAAATGGCAGCATATGGTAGAGATTGTTTCTGAATTAAGCTGCTAGACAATTTGACATCAAAGGTCAAGTGCAAAATGACACAAGAATAGCAGCAAAAGATAATGGACCTGTGCGTACCACGAGCTATGAGAGTTTTGCTTGCAGCCAAACAAATCATCTTAAAAATAAAAATAATTGATAACGAACATCAAGAGTTTTAAACTGTTTAAGAGGCGTCATCGGATCATCTCTCAGCCGCCCAGTACCAAGCCAATTGTAGAAGAAGCAGGGCCATTTCACATCATAATATATTACATTACATTCATTTCAGCCATTATATGTGACCTGTAATCTTTGTTCAGAGTCAGAAATGAAATGGAGCAATAGACTATTTCATCCATCTTTCATGTATCATCTGGAATGTGTGTTTTGAAGGGATTTTTGTTCTTGTCTGCATCCCATGTTTTCTGAATTTCTTGAGTTATCAACTATAGTAGTTTCTGAATTTAGTGTGGATCTATAAGTGCCTGTTCCAGAATTTAGACAAAACAGAACAAATTTAAGGAAATACGCATATGGCCCTACTTTATATAGAAACACAACAGAGTGAACAAGGGAACTAGTTATGCAAGTCGCATAAAAAGCAAATTTTCAAACATCAGTGCAATGCTAACTACAAACCACACAGCTCTACAAGTCAGCATGTGATCTTGTTACAACGTTTTCGCCCGATTTTCCGTCAATTGATCGACGAAGTAAATGTTTTGCCTCCATTTCGGAAAAAAGGATCAAAGCTAGTGCCAGAGGTGTAGTAGAGCTAACTTGACTAAGTATAAACGGAAGTTTAGCCAATGGCTCCACGAGGCCTAACCATGAAGTGGTAACTCCTTGCCGCATTCTTCAACCGCTCTATCAACGCTTTGCCGGCAATAACTGAGTCCACTGTAATAGCAACGAAACCATTTTGAAGATATTGTTAAACGGCGAGCTACAAGGTTTATTTTTATAAACTCAGATCATTGCGAGCTGGTCCAACAAATAGAGGTGGAGCGAGCTCCTGTATGCTTCAACGCTAAACCAACGCCCAACAAGGCTTTTGCGTTTTCGGCAAAAAAAACTAAGAAAATCGTCAAAACTTAGGAGGGGTCTCCCATCCCAGAGTTGAGATGGGTGCAACCAAAAATCAAGTGACTAGGCTCCCCGGCCATCCCTTAGCTTTTAGCTCAGCCGTGACTTGGATTCTAATCCTAAAACACATCCAAACAAATATTTTGATTTTCATAGGCATATTACTCTCCCAGAGATCTAGCATCCCTCGCCCCTGGGTTGTAGCCATGGAATGATTTAGAAGAATAAACCACAGATTATTTAAGTGCCCAGATACCTCCATTTGGTATCTCTAACAAGTGTATATCTTGTAGCATGGCTTGCATCTCAACCTCTCTCTCATCTCTCTCTGGTCAAATGAAAGGGATCGACCATCTGCATTTGATTCATCACAATGTAGAAAAGTTGTAGCAAAACAAACACTCCAAGGCACCTCCCCACGCCGCGCTTCCTTCCAAAATCACAATTTGTTACCATCACCATCTTAACAGTTTTGTGATTGCTTCGGACTGTCTTGAAGTTGTAAATGCAATTGCGGATGGACGCCGGCCGAGCAACTGCACTTGCTGTTGGAGATTAACCATAGAAAGAAGGATTTTCAAACATAAAGGAAGGAATTTGAATAAAGCCCACGACATGTGTAGTAAAGTGAGCTAATTCAAAAGGTAGTGAGTGATCAGATACAACATCGGTATAGCTTTCAATTGTGACAAAAACTCTAAATACTCAGACCGGGAAAGATGACCAAGACAAGACACCATTCATAGAATCTACAAGTCTACATGGTAATCAACATACGAAAGAAAAGAACTGAACTAAATTAACTCAGTATGACTCATCAAAATACAACACAGGGGCACAAAGAACATCTCACAGTGACTAGGACCGATCAACCTCAAGAATAATATCAGCCGACTGATTATAAAATAATAGTACAGAAAAGAACCGAGACGAGGAATGTGTACATTACAAAGTAAACTGGGTTCTTCTACTTTATCATCCGTGTCCGTGGTCGCTTTCATCTTCCAAGATTTTGACGGTCGCTAATTTACACGATGGAAACTCCCAAGCTCTTCAAGAAAGCGGTTGCAAGATAATATACATCGCTAACCAAACTATCACTCAGGAACAAATATGAATTTGTCAGGCTTTGCTTGCAGAGCAAACCGAAAATCAATTTGAGAGCTGGAATCTTCCTGTTGGTTTCCTCTTTCGCCATCCCTGTGGACGAAGATGATTAAAATGAGCAACCTCAACTTTTACAGGATTTGGTGTTTGGCTGAGTACTTCAAATAGAAGGACTTACAAAAATTGCATAGTAGAAGAGTGTGAGTATGGCAAGAGCAACAAAGCCGTACTGGAAAACATTGTACCTGCATATTCGGATGTTCAATATCAGTATGCATTCAAAACTCTAAGAGTATGGTGTCAGTCTAGAAGAATACAGATTCAAACAACTGCAGGCTGATAATTGTACTGACTTCATGCTAGTGTCAAGACTTACTTGTAGAGATACTTAATTCCACGCAGAGACTGCAGTGTGTGGCCAAAGATCTCCTGAGCTGCAGTTGCTTGTGCGTAGTACGCGAAAGCTGTTGCGCAGAACTGAATCACACTGCATAAAACACAACCATGGAAATTCAGTTGCGAGCACTTCTTAAAGAACCGAGGAACAGTGGAACAAGATACATAGTTAATAAAACTGGCAAAATCCACATTCATGTAGAGGTCACTGTTCATCTAATATAATAAGCATAGGCCCAAAAGCTATTTCAGTGCTAAATGGTTGCTCTAGGGATGTGCATTCCGAGTTTGAATTATTACTGGCTAAAAACAGAAACTACGGTCCTGAAGTTTATGGAAACAATTTCTTTTAGACCTGCGACATATAGCCATACATTTCCTCTAAAAGAAGACATTGACAGCATACCTAATGGAACACAGTAGGATCAGTCCAACATTAAACAGGAACGAATTCATTAGTGTTCCACCCCATCTGAAATAAGATAATGGATGTTAGTGAATACAAGAAAAAATGGGGACTCAAGAAAATAGTGACATGGAACGAATCAACTACTTCATTGGGTGAATGGTGATGAAAACTAATTTCAATCCAAGCATCATCTCCCCAGCAATCACTGCGATGAGGAGATGGAAGCAGAAGAATGCAAAGGCAGCAGTCCCAAGCAGACCTGGTACGTAAAACAAAACATTAATCGATTTATTCTTCTAAAGAGGATATGGTGAAACAATGTCAAGGATCAGAAATGTACCCCAAACATCGTCCAGCTTAATGAAGATCTCATTCAGGAAAGAAGATAGAGGAGGATCAATCAACAAGTATATGACAATATGTGCAACCCAAGCAATCGATATAATTAACCTAAGACCATAAGCCACTGTCAGTTAAATGAACTTGCAAATACATTGTACTGAAAAGAAGTATGGGTCAGAGACATACCCAACAACGCCGAATACGAGTTTTCCAATGTAAGCAAGAACTGTAAAAGCCCAGGTAGCCTCAGCCTGCACCATAATGGATGTCAAGACGGAGCTAATTACAACCATGAAAATAGTGAAATATGGGAATTCGCATGCAATTACCTTTTCTCCTTGAGGGTACATCTCCTCAAGAGCATTCATGTCATTTTCCAAAAGTAATAGCTCCTGATGATTAAGACAGCAAATATATTAGTACCAATAACCGAGCAGAACAATACAGAATTATGCACAAATGCTTCATGCAAATACTGAAATGCATATATGATACAAATGGCACATCAAATGCAAATATGAGTACCAGTTCAATGGAAACATCTCAGTTACGTAAAATAATAAAATGCACATGGCATCCTACTCTAGATAAATCATTTAATGTAGGTAAGTGTAAGTTTGTTCAGAGTAAATACAGCTAAAGCTTCCAACGAATATTACGCTCTTTGGAGGGCATGCATACCTTCTCAACAGCCTTCACATTTTTGCGCCATTTCCTGCCCTTGCTCCCACTCCTTTCTTCTTGGTGAAGGGCTTCAGCTGCCTTCTTCAATTCCTTGGCCTTCTTACCCAATTCAGTTGCTTCCTGAAGGAAAATACTCAACATCAAGGTCAGACCGATATCTAAATCACAAAATAGTTACATACAACAGAAACTTTGGCTCTAATCAGTACAGGCAAACAGTCTTCATGGCTAAAATAAAGCATATGAGAACATACACACCTTTATATACTGTGAGCGTGTAATGACAGCTTTCGGACGCCGGACAAACGAGAATATAAGTCCCAATGGAAGGCAAGCAATGCCGACACCACCAAATATCTGTCAAATAAACAGACTTGTTAACAGACGCCAAGCCAGAACTCTACAGAAATAGACCGGCATGGTTGCATGCAGCAGCTGGATATTGGAATAATACTTGGATAAGATTGTTTCTTGTAAAGGTTTGTCTACAACAGAAACAAAGCTAACCTAACCTATCGCATGCTGGTTCTACAAAAACAGAGATAAAGCTAATTGTGAAGATTAGAGTAGGAAAACTCACAGTGAAGAGTACAGATCCAACAATGGTAGCAAGGGCAACCACATATTCAGGGAATGTAGCACGCATTGTCCAAGTTGTTTGAGAGTTAGCAGGTGCAGTATTAGCTGAACACTGAAGAAAAGAAAACATAAAACAGCTCAGTGGACAGATGAAAAATAAGAAATATGAGTACATGTCATGAAACATAGGAAAGCACAATCCTGTCAATGGGTTAACCTGACTGGACAATGGAGCGATGCAAGGTTGGCCCTTTGTGAATCCGTTGAACTGGCTTGGAAAATTTTGAACTGATGAAGAGAGGTGCCTGACAGTGAAGTCCACTTTGCCAATAATTGCTGAAGCAACAAAGTGAAAGTGTGGTCAGGTAAAGTCAACACATTACGGACTGTAACAAGTAAATGTCACTGGAGGTATTTTCATTCCATGCGATTAAAAAAAAGAAGCATGCCACACATTCACGAGATTTCACAAATAAACCAGGGTTGATAATACAGTAAGGTACTACCGTCTACTACATGATCTGAGGACACATGGACGATGCAGCGAAAATGAGAAGGACAAAATGATATATTTTTGCCTATGCTTCCTACGTTAAAACTAACCAAACTTCAGATCTGGGTTATACAGCATTGACTGCTCATGGAGAAAAAAGTTGAAATCTTTAGAAGCTTGAGGCTCCAATTTCGACCGAAATGCATAGCAACACTCGAGATTCAGGTGAACAAATGGGGTCACATTTGAAGCTCGAATCTCCTTCCTCCTCGAAGGAAGGAAGGAAGGAGAAGAAATGGGGTGAGGCTAAAAACAAGTGTAATCCGCACGCACCATATAGGATGCCGAGGATAAGGCCGCATACGACCGCAGAGGCGACGACCCAGATGAGAGCGGTCTTGAGCCTCTTCCCGACGGACCTGAAGCAAGCAAGCAAGCGGTGGTCAGCCAAGTTCATTTCTTTCACGAAGCAGCAAGGAAGCAAGCAAGCGGAAGAAGAAAAAAGAGAGTGAAAGAACATACTTGTCCTGGTCGCCCTCGTAGTAGAACATGGCGAAGGGTATGACGAGGAATACGAGGACGGCGTCGACGATGTAGACGACGAGCCACAGCGTCTTCATGGGCAGCGTGAGGGAGCATGCCCCGCTGTAGACGGCCTTGCGGCATGCCTGCCTGTTGGCGACGTCGGCGGGGAGCATGAGGATGGAGAGGACGGCGACGGTGATGCCGAGCACGACGACGAGCTTGGGGAACCAGGCCTGGTTGGCGTCGTCCGGGTGCTGGTAGTTGACGAGCAGGTAGACGCTGACGAGCATGACGAGCACGCTGACGACCACCGCCACGATCACCAGCGCCAGGTTGAAGTCCCCCATGGTCAGATCTCTGGGGGGCGGGCGGGGGGGTAAAGGGTAGGGTTTGGGCGGGTGAGGGGGGGCGCGGCTGTTGTGGTGCCGGCGGCGGGGAGGCCACCGGCGTGCGGGATCTGAGCGGGGCGGAGGGGATCCGGGGGCGGCGAGAGGGGTTGGGGGCGGTTGGGCCGGGGTGGGTTGACGACGACGACGGCGGCGAGGTGGGAGGGGGAAAGGGAAAGCGGGTTGGCTGGGCTAGGCTGGCCGGCTCGGCTGGTTTGGCTCAGTCAGTGGGGACGTTGGATTTCGAAAAAAACGCGGCTTTTTCGGTGGTTTTCTCCGGCGACGCCGAGCTGGCACAGCCGTGCAGCCAGGTGGCTGTTGTATGATAATCTGTGTTCTTCCCCCTTGATCTCTCAGCCACCATCAGAGCTGGTTGGATAGCTTCCTTCCAGTTCAATCTTGTTCAGGGAAAAAAATACAGGAGCAATTACAGGTCTATTATGCCAGCTGCTTTGATTGAGTTCTTGCCCTATAATTGATGCAAGAGAGCAATCCACAAAGTCCACGTAGTAGCACTTGTATACTGGTTTTGCCAGCCTACTGTAGTCGATTGACGTATGGATTCCACGACCATTTTTTTCAGAAACAAAAAACTGTTCACTGTCCTGGTGATTGCTGAACCCAAGGAAACTACCATCCGTTTATCGTGGCACTCGTAGCTCGCATGTGATAATCTCCGTAGATCACATGCTGCCATCAGCATGCAATGCATGATGACCTGTCAAATAGCGGTTTGGGGCACCAAACGTAAACATGGTGGGAGCAGGTAGCAGCGGAGACGTAAAACGTAAACAATCTTCTCCCCCAAGCCCAGCCCAACGGAAGAATGTCTGATGTTCTTGTCTGATGCATAGAGCACAGCCAGATTGGAAAATCCCCAGAGCAGCTGAAAGTCACATTTACTCCCGGGCTTTAGTGATCTCGGCATTTTGAAGAAAAAAAAGATGTACTTACAAGTTCTAACAAATATACAAAAAATAATGTACATATTACCAGGAACTGGGAGTAGAGCCACCAGAAAATCGGGAGTACAAAATACTGTTGTACAAACTACACGGACTATGTAGCACAACTAGACAAAAAAAAACAGGTACACGGAACAAGGAAATATAAAAGTATACAAAAGTGAGAGTATAAAGTAAGTAACAGATGTACAAACTATACGTGACCAAGAGCACGAAAAAAATTCATCAAAACCTATCAACAACATGTGATATAGTTTAAAAGATCTCGATGCGAGGAACAAACGGTTCTCGAGATATCTCGTTTTGAAATTTTGGTTGAGAACGTCGAATTTAAAATTCTCGAAGTTTTTTTTTCTCTCTCTAGTGATTTCCACTATATAAAAACGCTACTCGTACAAGGGCCTGAGCGAGGCCCGACGCGTCGAACCTTATGGGCCGACAATCCACTGCCACGGCCAAGCCCACAGAGAGCCCAGGTTGGATCCAACGGTCAAGGAAGCCCGAAAGACTAGATCCACGGCCAGAACGTTTTCGCGGGGACGGCTCTACATCCGGCGCGGCAACCACCCGAGCCGCTGTTTTCCTCCCCCCCACAGAACTCCTAAAACCCTAGCACTCGCCGCCACACCTCCTCCCCCTCCACCAGCGCCGTCGACGATGGCCGCGAAGGGCGGCGGCGGCGGGGCCGTGGGGACGCTCAAGTCCACCTCCATCAACGGCGTCAAGCTCTACTCCGTCACCGGCAAGAACTACGTCGCCCCCTGGGTCCTCGCCAAGAAGAAGCGCGCCCTCCGCAAGGACACAGGCACTACTTACTAGCCCCATCAAACCCTCCATTGTTTTTTTGTTTTTGTTTTCACTGACTGTTTCGTTGGTTGTAGAGTACCAGCGGAGACTGGAGTTGATCCATGACCTCAGGTTCGAGACCGCCACCACCAGGATCAAGGTGACCCCCGACGGGGAGTATGTGATCGCCTCGGGTACGTACCTCCTCTTCCTCTCCTCCCGTTTTCGGTCGGTGTTGTGTTGTCGTGACTCCCATGAAAAGAAAGACACTAAAGCCACACAGCTTTGATGAATGGTAGCACCACCCTGATATAGAGATTGATGTTATGTATTCACCTAATATTTGATTGAACTCACGATGAATGAGTATGCGGCATGCCTCCCAACACCCGTAGTTGAGCTCTGGTCCTTGCTTCACTCGTAGTGGGTGCGAACCGAAGAGTTAAATTGGATCGGTTCTAACAATGCAACGTGATTCCAACTTTGAATAGTTTAGGTTCATGTTTATCCATGGAACACGCCCTTTAGAAATTTACTGCTTGGTTTAGGGTCATGTTTTGTGTAGAGCATCATATTGCCATTTCAACCAGATTGTTCTGATGCTTTTAGTAACTGGTATTCATACATTTGTTATTCTCCAGGTATTTACCCCCCACAAATGAAAGTCTTCGAGTTGAAGGAATTGTCGATGAAGTTTGAGAGGCACATGATTTCAGAAATTATAGATTTTGAGGTCTGGTTACTATATGTTTTCTTTACCGCTGGGCAATCCTTTTTCATAATCCTTTCTATTCTAGAAAACAGAGCTCACAGACCTTTATGTTACTTTATAAGTCTGGTCTAATTGGCTGCTTTAAAAAACCATTATATTCGTTGCACCACCTTATAATATGTTGCATAACTCGATCTGAAGAGCTTTATTTGAAACTAGATTGCTAAGAACTCACTTGGCACACTCTAGTTTTGTTAGTGGTTATCTTTTAAGGACATGCCTTTTTCGCTCATAGGAGCAGGTGCTGCTCCCGTTGAGGAAACCACATTTTAATTGCATTTCAGAATGTCAAGAAATCCTGAGTTTTATTTCGGATATTCAGCTCCACATTCTATATGAGCACACAAAGTTCCATGAAAGATGTTAATTTTCATGGCTTCTGTACAAAAGATGACATTTTGAATTGTTTTTTTACACTGGGAGCATCTGCTCATACGAGCCAAAATGAACGTTCGCCTTTTGAACATATATATTGACATTCTTTTCATCTCATGTAATCCTGATATGTACATCCTGATATGTACATACCCACCGCATTTGTTTGTGCGACATCCTATAAAGCTCCAAGGACATGCTTTGCCTTCACTTCTCCACTACTATTACTCTCTACTTATAGGTTGTTTCTACTCTCCGGAGGGAAAAGAATGAGTAACTGGGGGAGAACATGGGCTTTTCTAGTGTCAACATATTTGATTTTTATATACTACGTAAAAACTTCCCACAGTGTTTGTGAAGGCCAGCCTCAGTGTCTTTCCTTTTGTCTCTGATCTGCTTTAATGATTTCCATGTAACATCTAGATGCATCTTTCTTTAGGTCCTTGGTGACGACTACTCAAAACTCGCGTTCTTGTGTGCTGATCGTTCTGTATGCTTGCATGCAAAGTATGGAAGTCATTATAGCGTGAGAATTCCAAGGTTAGTTTGTCCTGTTATCTGTTTTTTCTGTCGCTCTTATTGCTTTAAGGATCTATATGTATCTTTTTTAGTTATTTCACATATAGTTTGTTGTGTAATGTGTACTAGTATTAGTAACCGCTCCTTCTGTAATTACTAAGTCATTTGTCACTTTTGATTTAAGCTGGTCGAGGTTTATCCGCCAATACCTTTGGCAGTTTGTGCGTTGGTAATATATAGTTTATAACTATATACATTTTTTAGTTAAGAAGTAACAATCAAACCTTGAACGGAGTCCTTGTTTACTTCGTCTATTATAAATAAAGAAATTATTCTGTCTTAAGTTAGTACATAGTGTTTCTGTTCTCGTGCTGTTTATTTAGACAGAGAAGTCTGTGTTGGATGATAACAGCCAGTTATACAATAGCAGCGATGTTAATGTGTAGTCCTTGCTTGTGCAAATATTATTTTATACGTTGCTATTATCTTTATTGACAGAATGGGAAGGGACTTGGCCTACGATTGCTGGTCTTGTGACTTGCTATGTGCTGCTTCATCACCGGATCTGTATAGAATCAACTTAGAGCAGGTCAGATTTGAGTTCTTAAGTATTCAAGGCATAAGAGTTATTTCGTTAAACGTTGCCTATCACTGTCTCACATAATTTACGGTACACTGCTAGTATAGAATTACTATTAAATAAAGATGATCACTTTATTTTGAGAAAGTCACTATAGCCGTGTCACACATTATCAGTTTGATTTATGGCAGTACCCCTAAATATACAAATTCTTTTGAGTCAGTGTGTCACTCACTAGTGCATCGAGCCACATTGATGCCTTTTCTTATTATGATTCCAGCTTTTCTTGAATAAACATGCAAACATTTCAAAAGTGTTAGTTTTGCAGGGACGATTCCTCGCATCTCTTTCTTCCCAATCACCAGCAATAAATGTTGTTACACGGAGGTAGTTTTTTTTGTGTGCTTATCTCTTCGGAGTGACATTCTTATTGTGTATTGTTAATCTATCATTGCCTTTGCTGGTACTCCCAGTATGATCCATGGGCTTGTTGCTTGTGGTGGTGAGGACGGTGCAGTTGAGTGCTTTGATATGAGGAGAAAGTCTTCTGTTGGCAGAATTAATACAGCTTCTTCTTCTGAAGATGTTGACCAGGTATCTTATTGGGCCTTATGAGCAACCTAATACACTAATACTATAATTTCTTGACATTATTTTTGGGATTCTTATGCTTCAAAACTGCAGGAGGTCACATCTTTGCAGTTCGATGAAAAACAAGGGTACCTTATTGCAGTAGGGAGCAGCATAGGAAAGGTTTGCTTCATCCTCTGCTACGTTGTATGTTTTCACTACTTATTTAGAGATCCTGCCAGAATTGACAATCAGGGATGTCATTGTGTTGCAATGGGTTACTTTTGTCTTAAGTTGAATGTCTTAAACATATGTAACATTTGTTCAAATTGTGTACTTGCTTCTGAAGGCCACTCCCTCCGTCCAGAAATAAGTGTTGCTATGTGTCTAGCACAAAAATATGTCTACACACACCTGTTTCAGTGGCACTTATTTCCGTACGGAGGGGGTACTTTGTATGTCTTCTTTATTTTATAAGAAACAATGATCTGCCATCGTTTATCTTACTGTTAGTTTACAGGTAATTTTGCATGGTTGTGTAAAGTTTGGTTATTTTTCCTGGAGTAATGGGACATTTTGCTGTTTTTGTTGTGTACTACCGTACTCATCGGTCGGATGACAGGATCATCCTGTCTAACAAATTAATAATGCTAAATCCAACTTCTAATGATTATGATATTCAATATATTGCTTAGCTTCTTAGTCAATACACTTGGCATTGTTTTGATATCTGCAGGTATCGATATATGATATACGCATGTCTTCTCCTCTGCGAGTCAAGGATCACATGTAAGTTCTGTATCTTATATTACAGGTTGCTTGTTATTCATGATCGGTTTCAACCATTGAAACCATCTTATCTAAATTCCCTTAGGATTATGTGAACTCTATTGTATTTAGGAAACAAAACATCATCTTTTGTGTTTCTGACGGGATTCCTATCGGATCCTTGACTCCAAACGGGACCTTATATTTCTAGTACTCCCTCCGATCCATATTAATGGGTATAGCTTTGTCTAAATTCATATGTATCTAGTTAAGTATTTAGACTAGATACATGTGTATCTAGATAAAGTTGTGTCCACTAATATGGATCGGAGGGAGTATCATGTTATCCTGGTACAGCAGAAAGAGCACCACATGGAGCTGATATAAATACACTATGCCTTCATGAATTGCTGTTTTTATCTGAACCTTGCAACTCCACATAAAATAAGCTCTAGATAAGAGGGAGATCAAGCTCTACTAGATCCTAACTGTAGTAAAAAATTACTGATATTTCTTTTGTTACATTAGTAATCATTTATTTATTTATTACAGGTATGGCAGCCCAATTTTGAATATCAAATGGCACCAGTCACTTAATTCTACCGAACCTAAACTGATAACTGCTGATAAGCATATAGTGAGAGTTTGGGATCCGAATACAGTGAGTTATTTTGCATCCTTCTCCGGGAATTGGTGACCTCATTTCTATTATGGATGGCGTTGACTTCTTTGTTGGATGATGACCTTGTGTTACTATTTCTTTAATAGGGAAATAACATGACTAGCATTGAACCTGATGGTGGTTCTATCAATGATGTTTGCATCTTCCCAAATAGTGGTTTAATGCTATTAGCCCTGGACAACAGCCAGATACCTGCCCACTTTATTCCTGCACTTGGCCCTGCTCCAAAGTGGTGCTCACATCTTGATAACTTAACTGTGAGTGGATTTCCTTGCATTGTTTTTGTAGCTAGTGTCATTTTTTTATCTTAACAACTCCTATCGATTCCTCAAACAGGAGGAGATGGAAGAGAAACAAGAAAACACATTATATGACGATTACAAGTTTTTGACCGAAGAAGAGATGGAGCGATTGGGTCTCTCTGAGTACAAAAACAGCGACGCAGTCAGAGCACATTTACATGGATATGTTATACGCTACGATCTGTATAAGAAGGTAATTTATTTTCTGTTCATCTATTCATGGTGTTGCAGCTTACTCAAGCAGTTCATTAAGGGTTTCTGTCGGCTACCCACCTGAATTTGCAACATGAAGACCCGTTTATTGTGTGGACATCTATTATTTTAATTTTAAAATAGTTTCTATGTATCACATATGTCACAACACAGTTGACCATAAATGTGGACTTCCTACATGGGTTTCTGTCGATCTATTTGTGTGTCGATGCATGGGTGCACGATAGGACACTAAATACATGCTCTTTACCAGGATTTGTTTTTCTTTTCAGCAACGGGCTAAACTTGATATTGCTGATTATGAGACTCTTCAAAAAATAATGAAGGAAAAGAAACTAGACGCGCAAAGAAAATCTCGTATAACGGTATATTTGCTCATCTGCTCCTTATAATGGATTACATCTGTCAATCTGTGTGATTCTTCCCCTGATGAAATCCAGTATTTTTTTCTCACACAGAAAGTTGTCAAAATACCGAAGGTTAACCGGGATATGTTGGAAAATCTACGTGAAGAGGAGGAGGAATTGGATGCTATGGAAAATGTTGATAAATCAAGCGCCAGGAAGAGGAGAAAAAGATATGAAATGCATAAGGAGATGCTGAATGATCCTCGTTTCAAACCAATGTTAGAAAATCCGGTACGTCCTCCATTTTCCGACTTGGGTTTTGCATTAAATTTCTTTAAACCAGATACTTCTTTTGAAAGCCAGGACATATTCTCATGTTTAGATTCTTCTTTTTGTTAATCATTCCTAAATTGGTAATCCTGTGTGTTTTTCTAATCCCATCGATTTTATGGGCAGGACTATCAAATCGATAAAAACTCAAGAGAATACCATGCAGTCCATCCTGAAGCTGCTAGAAAGGAGTCTCTTGAGGAACATTTTGAGAGGTATAGTGAAGACGAATACGAAGAAGATGCTAGCTCGTCTGATGCGTCAGCAGACTCTGACAGTGACAGCGGCAGGCATAATTCAAAGCGTATAAGGTGAGATATTATGTCATTTTGGTCAGGGTGATTCATAATTTCCACTATTATTTTCTGTTTTGCGTGCGCAGGTATATGCATTATACTTATATCCTTGCTACTATTCTTGGTGTCCTTTTTTCTGGAAGCTTCTGGGAGTGTCAATTTTAGTTAGTCTTAAGCAAGAACAGGTTTACAGGAATACTTCTAATTTTTTAAAAAGATGCATTTCTCATATATGTTCCCCTTCTCTCATACGTTATTCCGCTGATGCATCAGTATGTGCTAATTGCTTTCAATCTTTCAGGTTGTACGAAGTCAAGGATGATCGTCATGCTGAGGCATTTTTGAATAGTGTCTCCCTTGGCGGTGAGGAAGCTCTGCCCCTCGGGGACAGGGTAGCTGCACTGGAAAGGCAGCGGAACTCCCGTACTCTCGATAAGGTGAAGTACGGACCTGGCGGGTCACGGGAGATCTCGTTTATCGCTAGAAGCTCAAGAAGGCGCAATGAAGAAGAAGATGAACACAGCGAAGAAGAGCCCACGGGTAACAAGAGGAGAAGCGTGCAGTCCCTCGGGTTGAAGCAAAACAAAGCCGAATTCTATTTGTTTGGTGGAAGCCGTGGCAGAGGTGGGGGCGGTGGTCGTGGTAGAGGAGGAGGAGGCGATCGTGGTAGAAGAGGCGGGGGTGGTCGTGGCAGAGGAGGCGGAGGCCGAGGTGGTGGCAGAGGTGAATTTGGAGGAGGCGGTGGAGGTGGAAATGAATTCGGAGGCAGAGGGGGAGGCAGAGGCAGGGGTATGAGTAGGGGTAGGGGAAGGAGCAGAGGAAGGGGAAGGGGCTGAGCACCCTCTGGTTTCAGAATAGAAGACACCACTCAACTCAAGAGTGGCTTTAAAATTTCATCAGGCAGAAACACCAGGATGGTGAAATCTTGATATCGTGTGGTCAAATGCAACGGCGGCCTCGTACACTTTGTAATCACTGTAAGCTGTACCCTGGATATTTTGGCAGTGAGAAATTTTGACAGATATTCACTTACGGTTGCAATTCTGGCACTGAGCCTATGTTGTCACTTTGCAGTTTTTCTGTTCTTTTGCGGGTAACGTTGCAGTTACTTGTAACTCCCACGGGAGGATCTCATGCAAAGTCTGTATGTTTTACCTTGTGCTGGATGTCTCGATATGGTCTAGTGCTTTGCCATTCCAACTGGGGTATACGAGTACAGTAAATCCCAGCAATACTTACAACCATTCTCAGCAGTAATACCTGAAAGCTCATAAACAGTCGCATTTGGCATGCTGTGTCGTTAATGTTTGTCTGAACGCAAGAAAAAAATCAGATCAGTCGCAGTAATACTGTCGCTAACTTTGATGAGAAGAGCAGTGGGCCCAGACTGCCAGCCTCTGCTAGGGCACATTTCCTCGCCCAGATCCGGCCCAAAACCCTTCAGCATCTAAACCCTTCTTCCCCTCTCCTCCCGTGGATCACTCGCCGCCGCCGCCGCCGCCGGTATCTCACTGACCGTCCCTCTCCCTACACCACTGTTCGCATCCGACTTCACGCTCGTTCCGACCTCCCGATCCGTCGTGGTGCAGGTCGAGATGCTTTCCCTGTCGAGGGCGCTCGGGAGGCGGCTCTTCTCCTCGGCCGCCGCGTCGTCCGAGGGCGCCGCCGCCGCCGCATCTACGTCGGTGGTGAGGAAGGCGCAGAACCCACTCGAGGAGTTTTTCGAGGTCGAGCGGAGCACCCAGGACGACCAGCCTCGTCCCCACTACGGTATCATCTAATCTCTCTCTCGCTCGCTCGCTGCCACTCCCTTACAGTGTACGTAGCTGCGCTGTGGTTCGAGGATTTTTTATGGGTCGGCCTGAGTTGTTCGTTGGCGGTGTATAGCTGCGGTACACAATCCAGTTTCTGTTTGAGGCATGATGTAGTTTGCAATGCCCCTCATATATTGGTTCAGATTACCAAACATAATGCGATCAGTTCAATTTATTCTGCTCTGTAGAAAACCATGACACACTTCAGCTTAGCAAAATGACGCCACACTTCCCGCATAGAACTAGCAGTTTACATCGCCCCTGATATATTTGTTCAGCTTAGCAAAATAATACAGCCATTTCAGTTTATCTGCTATGTGGCAAACCATGGTACTAGGCTCTTCTCTAAGGAAGTAAGGACACCACACTTTCGGCATACAATTTATATCGGGATCTCTAGTCTGCTATGTGTAAGAACCCCTATATGAAGCCGGTACTTGGTGGTTGTATGCATTCTCATACATTTGTTAAGAGATTCTCTAGCTCTGGTAAAATACGCCACCAACACACTAAACTAGCGCACAATCTTTATCTGTAAATCTGTATGGTATGTGCATACCTCATCTTGTCCAACCAGTCATGTAAGATGCCGTCTATTGAAGCTGGTACTGAATGTATGTATGCATGATCTGTTTGCTTCCTACAATACACCTCCAAACTTATCAAACCGCAGCTGGTCTTTTTGTAATTTGGAATTAATCATAGGCTGCTGCTTGTTGACAAGTGACCTAGCATGTCAGCCTTTCGTTTGAGTTTCTTAGGTTACAATAAGGAAATACTCAAATTCCCATATTTTATGGCGACCATACTGTGTTTAGTACTTTGCAATGAACTCGTGTACTTAACTTTTTACTTGTTAAGTACTTAACTATTTACATGTTAGTCAGTTATTAGTGTGTAAGGTCACGCCATAGCAGTATTATTTTAGACCGTCTAGGTATGAGGTTTTCTGCTATGAGAAAATGAAGTTTACACGATATCCTTGTCAAGAACTTACCAGTGGTGCCTTTTGTTTCATTAATTGGTAGGTCGTGGCTGGAAGGCTTCTGAATTGCGCCTGAAATCTTGGGATGATCTTCAGAAGCTGTGGTACGTCCTTCTGAAGGAAAAGAACATGCTTATGTCTCAACGCCAGATGTTAAATTCAGAGAACATGCGCTTTCCAAACCCAGAGCGCATATCAAAGGTATTTAACTCTCATGACCTAATACCATCCCTCAAGCGAGTAACTGCTTACTGCATAGTACTGTTTTGGTTCTCAGTACGTGTAACCATGTCCATGTGCCACCACTTTGATTTAATAAAACAATTATATCTTTGTTTTGTAAGATGTTGGTTCATCACTTCATCCCATACGTGGATGGTAAGCTATGCGTGTTGCAAATTAAAATGTTATATTTCTGCACCCTGACTTTAATCGCACATTTATTAACTACCAATTCGTGTTGCTCATTCTTGCTTGTTACTAGAACTCTAATTGGTGCTGGTTTCATAATGGATTTAAATCAGATAAACACTGTTTATTCCACCTGTCCTGTCAAGTTACTTCCAAGGAGTGACTACATTAAGTTGCACAGTTTCTTTACTCTTGTTAACTTTACAATACTTGAATATCCTTTGACTACATTAAGGTCTGACAACCGAAGATACTGTGCAATGCCCATAATGGTTGTGTGTTTAGGCTTTCGTGATAAACTAAATTATAGAAATATTGTCATTATTGTTTTGCTACAAAGACATTTTGTTAATTTGACTGCTTCTGTGAATTAAGCTGTATAAACATGCCTCCAATTTAATTTACAAAAATTAGAGTAAAACTTATGAAATCTCGGGCATCTTGTGCAAAATACCTTTGTCTCCAAAACAATAATGTGCTGGTGGGCTTCAGCATGGCACAACTTAGACACTTTATTTAATGATGTGTACTGTAGCTTGTTTTGTAAATAGCAATCGATAGGTACGTTGCAGAAAGAATTAGTGAAATAGGTAGTCAGTTTTTTTTAATGATTATTATATTTCTGGAGATATGACAGCGGATAAATGGAGATTGGGATCCAGGGAGTTCTTTATTTGACAAATTCGAAAAAAAGCATTCCAAAGTTTCAAATCATTCTGAAAAAAAATCCTATATGTAGAGAATGTGGTATTCTACCAAGTGTAAAATATCAACTAGATTTTTTTTTGTATTTTTTTTTAGAGCAAAAATGACAAAATCTTACATTTGAAGTCGGGAACAGTATTAAAAATTTCAAACCTACAATTTTTAAAGGCTCCATGTATTTCGGGCGCTATTTGTGGTTTCCGGAGATATGGCCTGCTTTATATAAGATAACATTCCCTCCATTTGGTTCTTGTCAATTGTCAAACCAACTTAAAATTTTGTATCAGTATGCACATTTTGTTCAAGGGTCATTTTCTGTTTGTGAAGCAGCACTTGACTGGTTCAGCCATTGCTTCACGTGGTTTCAGGTAAAGAGGTCAATGTGCCGAATCAAGCACGTGTTGACTGAGCGGGCCATAGCAGATCCTGACCCGAGGAGGACGGCGGAGATGAAGCGGATGATCAACGCCCTCTGATCAACTCATGTGTGCTTTTTTCGCCTAAAAAAACTCCAAAAGCCGAGCAGCATTAGCATCTACTAGAAAGAATTTGCATCTGTTGTATGTATCCCTGAAGCGAGTAACAATCATTTGCATGTGTGTGGACGCTTTCCCTCGATGATTTTGCATACTGACATTGGTGCCAAATAACCGCGAATGCAATATGCATGCATGACCAGACTGTTTGTCCAAAGCTTTGAGAATCAAGAGCAAGACCAGCACGCTGTCGGTTTCAGTGTATGTACTGCATGATAGCTGCTTCTTCTAGCACAAAGTTTTGTCATGGCTAGAAACGAACAATCTCCTGTGTGACCACCCCATGGAACAGCAGCACGCTCGAGGTTTCATGTGATTCAGACATTCAGTGCTACTACTATGTACTTACACTGGCTATGCATTAATAATGTAGTGTACATGGGCAATACTCATTAGCTGTAGCGGAGTCATACCGACAGGGTGGTGCGGTCAGCTGTGGAAAGAATTTGGTGGTTGGTTGCGGCGGAGTTGGTTGGTCGTCGGCGGCGGCGGTGCGTGGCCGACAGAAGACCCATCTGCCATTCAGAAACCGTATGTGCCATATATATCTGACGTAGAGTTGGTTGTTTTGTTGGACGATCGTATCCCATTGGTTAACTGCAGTCTGATCACTGCTCGCTCTCCCACACCTACGGTACCTCTCTCTGTTCATCACCATGCGATTGAGGATTGTTGCAGGGACCCTGACGCCTTCGCCGGCGGATCCAGACCGGCGGCGATCACCGAGTCGTGCACGTCTCGCCGGCAGGACGCACAGCGGAGGGTCCCACAAATAATTCAGTGTTGCACCGGAACGGGCGATGATTCTTCCGTGTAGGCAACTCCTGCCGTCCCTTTCGGCCTTTTGCCTATTATTTGGCCATCACGTACGCACGGCTTCCTACGTGTACCCTGCTAGACTGCACCGGCTTATTTTTTCTTCTCTAAACCCTATATATCCAGTCCAGATAGAGGGTCAAGTTGATACGGATATGCAACCTAGCTAGCTAGTGATAGATGGACTGTGGACAAAGTTGGTGTGGATGAAGCAACCGGATCGAGATTCTCTTTCCTTGCAAGAATCCAACACCTCCCCACAGATTCCTCTCCCAGATACTCTTCCATTCTGACCTAGAATGGATCAAAATCATGACTGACTGATGGCGCAAGTAACTCCTTGTTATTTAATTAACTAGTAGCAATTTCTTGATTGTACGCAATAATTTGTTCTCTTCTCATGATTCCTCGATGACGTGTTCCATTACCGTGAACTTTACAACCTTAACCTCGGCGGAGTTGCTATTTTAACCTTTTTTGTAAAGGAGGCAAAATACATGTTTTCTTTTTCATTGGTTAACGAAAGTGAAAGATAGCTATATCAGTAACATGACCAAAGGGGACACCAAACTATCAAGCCAATGGAACTACGCTCCCAGAATGAATTTCACCGACTATTTTGTACCGACAACCACCCACAAAATCTTGCCTCCTCCTTGATGTCGGCGCCGATTATGCTAGGGAGGCTTGCCATGAGACGATCCTAGAGTTTCTCTCATTCGGTAACTTTTAATGCAACAAGAGTGACAATGGACACAACAACTTTGGATGGAGGAGCGAGGCAGACCATCAATCCTTGACAAACAAATGATCTTCCCAATGTGCCGGTTGCAAGTGTGAGGACCCCAGCCGCAAGGAAAAGGTGCTTCAAATGGGGGAACATAACCTGATGGCTTCCTGATTTTGCACATGTCGACTGAGCGAACAAACCCCACAACTGGACCAACCTCACCATTGCAGCCGATCCACGGTCTAGGCACAATTCTGGAAGATCAGCCAAGTGAATCGCTTGTACTTCGGTGGGGCCCAAGCCCGCGAAGAGATGTAATCATGTAGGTTGCCAAACAATGTCATGAGTCAGCTATCAATTACCAAAATTGATGAGGAAGGTACACCGAAAGGATAAGCGAAAAGTCGAGCACCAAATCCAGGCATCCCCGTGAAGAGCAACCTGGACTGACAAATTATTTCACCTACAAATGTGGAAAATCCGAGGTGCAATGTCCAAGGATCGATGACCAAACAACCATGGAGATTGTCAAAAATCAGCAATGACAAACCCAAATCTTATTATTCTTGGCCAATGAAGCCCTAGGACCATGCAAAGGTATCCAATTCGACAACTCCAAGTGTTTTTTTTGGACGAGAGACGCTTTTTGAGTTCACCTTGCCCTTGGGCCCACAGCCCACCGGTCACCAAAGTAGAAGCCACCCAAAGGACGACTCTCTGAATATTTTCAACGTCCTCGAGAGTGCACGGTGAGACGGCCATCGGTGTGACTAAATCACGTATGAGGTGGCGACTAACTTGATTGAGGTGCATCTCCGGGCGAGGGTGAATTGCTTGTTGGTATGAATGGGCTCTTGACTTATATCCTTTTGTTCTTCATAACTAAATGTGACACGTATGTACACCCATTCCCACTGTTTATTTGTAAAATTGTGCGGCTCTTGATGAATGAAGTAGTGCAAGTAGGTAGGATAATATATCATATGAAATCCGTGCTGTCCCAATAAATATATGTTTCTCTTCTCAAGGTTTCCAAGTCATGCGCATAAATTGAAAGAAATATTTTATTCCCTTGTATAGTTATATGTACACTGAGAGTATAGTATGTTCCTCCTTATCTTCTAATGATAGTCGCAACTGCACAAGTATATAAAAATAATTATTACTATTGTGGGATGCTACAGTTTTATCTAGATACAATCTTCATTTCCTGTATTTAGCATTTTGGTACATTTTAAATTTCTCCCTTTGAAATAATTACTCCTCTGTATATCCTTTGGCTTTTCGATGAATAGTATCATATATATAAGGCCGGCAATGGGTCGGGTAATGGCCGGGTCGACCTACTCCAGACCCATGCCCATTTAACAAACGGGCGAGGGACTCTGCCCATGACCCTGCCCATGGGTCAGATTTCATACCCATGCCCGTACCCGACGGACGATCCGACCCAACGGGCGACCCATCGGGTCTGTACACATCACATATATATTATAGCATTTCAAATAGCAAGCGAGGTAACACATTAAATTGCTAATTCTTATCATGGGGCCTACATGTCAACTAATTGGGTTGCCCATCGGGTCACCCATGGGTAGAAAGGTCTGCCCATACCCTACCCACGACTAATCGGGTCGTCCATGGATGAGACCCATGGGTGAACATAGTGACCCAGACCCTGCCCATTAGGATCGGGTGCCCATGGGCGGAATTGCCGGCTTGACATATATACGTAGGGGTCTGAAATGAGATGGGGATGGGGAACCTATACAAGTACTTTGCTTGCTTAACGCTTACCTAATTGCTTTAACACACAAAAACGAGTCACTTTTCTTAATGAAATTTGAGATAGGTATCATCATTGATTGCTCTCGATCCTCTACGTCAGTACTATATATATGCTTTAATTTCTCTCGACAACTCTCAGTCCAAGTCGTTCTATTTTCAAATATTGTTTCCTCTTGTGACTATATTAATAATAAATCACGTCTCTCTCTTGATGTGTTCATACATTAATTTGACGACATGTCTTGGTTGATGAAGCAGGGACCTCCGAAAGAATGTGTTCATAAAAATTATATTGCTCCATTTTTTTTCCATAACCTTGGCATATAAGGAAATAGTAATTTTCAAGAGATGATATTTTCCCCCTTTGTCCCAACAAATCGTAGAGACCAGGCAAAAACTAGGCTTCTGCTTGAATGAGTAACCTTATCACCCTGTATTGTAGGGACCCAATATATTTCGTTGCAATTTTTTTGGTTCCGTGGGGAAATTGGGGGGCGATGTAGTTGGGACATGTCTATCATCACAGATTCACAGCAAACAAGTTTCGTACTAACTCAGAAAAGGAAAAAAAAACTCAAATGGTCAGAATGCCTTGACTAATTGACCAACATCCTTTTGTTTTCAGACAAGGAAGGTGATAAAACCATAGTGGGACTGGGATTTCCTTCCTGTGACTGAGCACGGAATGCAAGTGGCCGAGAAGGAGAGAGGAAAATGATGTTGCCAAGTGGAGGAGGTTGATCCAGTAGCTTAGTTGCACCCGTGAGTTAGTGCTAAGCGGGAGTTGGCAAGTACTTGTACCAATCATATTCACAATGTACTATTTGGCATGCTAGCTAACTGCTAAGTGCGAGCGAGATTTTTTCCATGGCATCTATTAGCACAGCAAACCGGTGCACCATAGGTTGACTCTTTGGTCTTCGCACCACCTTCGTTTTGCCAGGACCTTCTTCAACCTGCTTAGGCCTAGCTACGTAGGCAAGTGAATACCCACATGCACAGGGTCGTGTCTGCAAAACCGACCATGCACAACTAATTAATACACTAGTACACAGCTGGCCTCATATAGCTAGTCATATATTCTCACTCAGATATATATATATAGGAGGAGAAGATCGAAGAAAAATCTCTTAGACCTTAGTGGTCGTCATCACACTACTAAGCCAGAAGAGTGCATACGTACTGTGTACCAAACAAGCTACAAGAGCACTAGAGACAGGAATATATACTGTGTCTCGTATAGAGCGTTAGCTAGGCTCTCACACACACCTCACCAGATTCAGTCGCCTTTGCCAACAACCGGCCGGAGTGTTTAGCCTCCGCGCGCCGGGCGCCGGCCGACCTCTCTCCAAGCTCTTCACGTTTCGCCCGTGAGCTGAGCTCCCATAGCTAGCTACCGAGCTAGAGCACAGCTAAAGCGACGGCGGTGGTGTGCATCGATCGATCGATCATATACAGTACATGGGGAACGCGCTGGGCTGCGCCGGGCTGGGCGAGCGGCTGGCGGCGGCGGCGAGGGACGGGGACGCGGCGGAGGCGCGGCGGCTGCTGGCGGCGGACCCGGGCCTCGCGCGGTGCACGGCCACCTTCGGCAACCTCAGCTCGCCGCTCCACCTCGCCGCCTCCAAGGGCCACCACGAGGTACGTACGTGCATGCACACGCTCTCGTTGGCGGCGGTGCAAAAACGACTCTATCGATCGACTTTCTCTCCAGTCTATTACGGCCATGCCCGGCCGTTCTTCATCCGGCCGGACGCAAACCCAAAGCCATCCAGGTAGCTAGTAGGACGACAAGTCCATAGACATTCACAAAGCCCTCATCTGCTCAGGGATAAAATGGTGAATGTGTTGTTGAAGAAGTTGGCCAAATAAAATGTTATTCTGTCCGATTTAAAATAATTAAGTGTCAAAGTGTGATGTGCTTTTAGAATAGTTTTTCTGCACGGATTTAAAGTGCATCGATCCACGGTTGTGATTTGGTTCATAGAGGATCTAGAAGTGACGGGAAAGGAATACTAACCATGTGAGATTAGCACCTCCAATCTCTGCCCCTAATCACATCCCTCTCGTGCAGAAAAACTTCTCGGAAAACACAGGAGCATTTCCCTTCATTCAAAACCGCGTCACTTATTATGTACCAGAGGCAGTAGTCTGTATAGGCATTCGTGGGTCAAACAAAGAAAAAAAATCACATGCTTTGTGGTAACAGTACTAGTGTACTAATCACAGTGGGGTAAATAAGGTGGTAATGAGTTCAGATATAGATTTCCTGAAAGGAAGACATCGGACATCTAGCATAGTAGCATGCACGCATGTTAGTTTTGTTTTCTTTGCAGGCACACACGCATCTAGCATAATCACCATACAGATCGAGCTTGAACCACGCATGATGATTACATAAATGAAATCACGAGCTGACACGAAACCTACTACTCGACCATTCTGTTGTGTGGCAAAAACCACGGCAAGAGTCGCTGTTAGAGAGATGTACCGGTATATATCACCGCGCACGCAAGTGGCCTCAGAGTAATTAATAAGATTTCCGGGGTTACTGTCACGCTGATTAATTGACGAATGTGTGATCCGGCCGTAGTGTGGTGGTAGATCATAGATCAAAAGTTTCTGCTTGACTTGTTTTCCCTCTCGTGTCCGTTGATCGATGGAAGGCTATGTACATTTAACGTCGGACAGTGACGCCAATTTTGATGTTAACAACGATGTAATTAGTGTACCCTGATTTATTGGCTGATGCTTGTAAAACGCATACTAGAATCGATTTTTTTTGGAAGGTCTATGAGCATGTCATATAAGCGAGGAAACGACGTGCACCTAGACCTAGCCACCTACTACAGTTTTTGCACGAGACATTATCCATGTATAGCAACTGATTAATGAACAGTGGTAGCTGCATGCACATCGCTGTGTTTAAGGCCGTCGCGTCAGAACAGCATCATCGGGGCTTTGACAAATCTGCCAAGCTAGAGTGGAGATCATATCCACCGGCAACCATCCAGCCAGCCAGCTGCTTGGTTGATTGATTGATTGATTGTTCGCACAGCTGAAAACTCTGAATAATCGTTGCACCTGCAGACACCAAGTCAATTAAACAGTTTAATCTACTACTGTTTCATCTACTAGGAGGAGTAGTTAGCGCGGCTGCTGTTCTGAACTTGTGCTGATATATATAGGCTCTGATGATGGATGATCATGTGTGCAGATCGCCGCGTTGCTGCTGGAGAACGGAGCCGACGTGAACGCGAGGAACATGTACGGACAGGTTAGTGAGGTGAACAACGCACACACAACCCATTAACCAAAACCAACGGCTGCATTTTGTTTCTGGATCATTCTCATGCATCTACTATATGAGCTATTACGAGTGATGCATCTTCAAGCAAGTGAAATGATTAATGCCTCATGTGTTTTTGGCATGCATGGTTGAACTGAAGACGGCGCTGATGCAAGCGTGCCGCTCCGGGCACTGGGAGGTGGTGCAGACGCTGCTGGCCTTCAGATGCAATGTACGTTCGTCCGTCCGTCCGGTGGTCGAAGAACCCTAGCTACGTGCAGATTCACTGATACTGAACGAGGGCTCCAGTTGATTCTGATTTTTTTTTGCTTGCGATTAGGTGTGGAAGGCGGACGGCCTGAGCGGCCGGACGGCGCTGCACGCGGCGGCGGCCGGCGGGCACGTGCGGTGCATCCGGCTGCTGCTGGCGGACGCGGCCGCGGGCGACAGGGTCCGGTACGTGAACAGGCCTGCGAGCGGCGCCGTGACGGCGCTGCACCTGGCGGCGCTGCACGGGCACGTCGACTGCGTGCACCTGCTCGTCGACGAGCAGGCCGACCTGGGCGCGCAGACGCTCCCCGTCGCCGCCGCGCCCATGGCGGCCATCGGCGCCGGGAGCACGCCGCTGCACTACGCGGCGTCAGGCGGCGAGGTGAGGTGCTGCCAGATACTGGTGTCCAGGGGCGCCGACCGGATGGCGGCGAACTGCAACGGGTGGCTGGCGGTGGACGTGGCTCGGATGTGGAACTGCAACTGGCTGGAGCACGTGCTGTCGCCCAAGTCGCACCTCCCCGTCCCCAGCTTCCCTCCCTCCGCCTACCTCTCCCTCCCGCTCCCATCCCTCCTCGCCATCGCCGCCGCCTCGCCGACGCTCATCCCGGCCGACGCCGCTGCCGACGACGACGCCTGCTCCGTTTGCCTCGAGAGGTCCTGCAACGTCGCCGCCCAAGGTACCACTACCATGCATGCATGCATGCTCTGTTCATTTGCATTTTCACAAGAATAATCGCGTCTCCCTCCCGCTCCCCTCCCTTATTATTGCGTTGTTGCAGTGTGCGGGCACGAGCTGTGCCTCAAGTGCGCCATGGACCTGTGCACGGTCATGAAGGCCTACGAGGTGCCGGGGCTCGCCGGCACCATCCCTTGCCCGCTCTGCCGGAGCGGCATCGCCTCCTTCAGGAAACCAGCGGTGGCCTGCGCGTCCGGCAGCCTCCCTTGCGCGTGCCACGGCGGCCCGGAGGAGGAGAACACCTCACTCGGCTCCTGCCGGTACTCTTCCGAACGGCAAGGCTACGGCGGCACTGGCATGGACGGCCCGGAGGCCGCCGCGCTTGCCCTCTACTGCGCTCCGTTCGCTGCACCGGCCGCCATCTTGTCCTGAGATTCTTCTCTGGCCGGATCAGTTCCACAGATCTATGCACATATATACTGTAGAAGTTAACAGGAGTAGTGATCATACAGAAATAGGCACATACAAATACCATTTGATTTGTTATGTTTGTGATGTGGAATGTACATACACAGTACAAAGATATGGTGTGGTGAGAATGGGGATGTATTAGACTTAGTAGAAGCATTCTTTCTTACTAGTTCTTACTGTAAAACAGTTCTCTTGGTATCATATAAACTTGAGATTCTCTGCAATCTCGGGGGTCGTTTCAATTGGCAATTGCATTGGTCTCGCTCCGCTCGAAAGTTAACCTTTATCTTTATATGAATTTAGATCACAATAAAACAACACAGAGAAATCAATTGGTAATTGCATTAATGGTGTAAATAAAAGAATTTTTGGGCAAATATACCATGGTACAAGTTTAAGTAGTGCTAGCACACTTTTTTGGGATTAACTACTGTATGGTTCCCTCCAAGTTATGAAATATGCAATTGTCCCCATAATCACATTTTTTGTTCTGTCCTTCCCCTTAACCTGACTACTTTTAGAATCCACGCTTGGTTTTAAACTTTTCATCCTAACTTTCAAATAATATAGCCAAAATGGCATACCATTAGTGGGGCAAACCACACTAGACATGTATATATATACTTGTATGTTATTTCTCGAATCTTTTGGAGAACTAAAGTGATTTTTTTAAAAATAAAATAAAAAGCAAGATCATTGGAGCTCGGGTGCTAATAACACTTTCTGTCGCAAGTAGTTGTTCAGTATACAACAAATCTTAATTTTAATTTTATTATTTATAGATTAATTGCTGTGAGTATGCAAAATTTCTTTCACGAGCTGACACGGTACCTACCTACTCGAGAGAGAGACCTCTGGTTAACTTGTATAGATTAACTCGTCTCCTTGTGGTTTGTGGCGAAAACCACGGCAATAGTCACTGTTAGAGAGATGTACCACGGCAGGCAAGTGGCCTAAAGTAGTTATTAATTAAATTTCTCGGGGTTACTGTCACGCTTATGTGTGAGTTAATGTGTGATCTATATATAGTGGTAGATCGATCAAAAAGTTTTGTTGACTCGATTTTCCTTTCATGTACACGTCGATGGAAGGGTATGTACATTTAACATTTGACGGTGACAGCAAATATGATGTTCAGAAATAAGATGCAATGTGCTGTTTTCTGTCTTCCTTTTTCTGGGAATAGAAAAATGTATGGCTATATCCATCCCAGCAAGCCCAGCTGCTTAAATAACCTGTTCCACCGTCGATCGAGCTACACCAGACAAGACAGACACTAGGTCAAATAAACGTGGTGATCGGCTCTAGCAACCAACTTACTGTTTATTATGTGTCTAGATACTGTTGGTGTGTGAGTATGTGCAAGATCGCTGCGCTGCCAGTGGAGAAGGCGGATGGGAAGAAACTATATATGTGGACAGGTCAGTGAGAATGAGCAACAACACAGGATCGAGATCGACGGTTGTATTTCATCCATGAATATTTATGAGTTCCCAACCAACCGGCAACCGTGCCACTCTGAATACAACGAGCAATTTCAACCTGATTTCTGAACAATAGTAGTTTAACACCTGCTGAACACAACGAGTATCCATCAAGGGTCTGTCTCTGTATAGCTGTAAGTATAATCCTGGCAACATATGTGCAAGTACAGCTGGGTGACAAAATAAAAGTTGGACATGTACTTTTCTGAATGGATTTAAGAAATCTCAGTCCAGTTAGAATGTGTAGTGCTGTTATTCTTTTCGATATAGAGTATTTTTTTAAGCAAGTGTAGTGCTCTCATTCGTGTTTTTGGCATGATTAAACTGAAGACGCCGCTCCGAGCACTCGGTTTAGTGGTGGACGGTGGTGTAGATGCGGCTGGACTTGAGAATGAGGGCCAGAAGAAAAAAACTTCCCCTTCGTTGCGCCGGAAGAAAAAACATATCGTGAAAGGCAAGATTTTTATTGAAAATTTTACACACTCTAGATATTTTCAGTACTGAAAAGCAGTTTATTGAATATTTTATACACTACATCAAATTGCACTAATTAAAATCAGTTATCCGGAGGCAGTAAATTCCTTGTCCAAATTAACCTAGAATGTTAAAGAAAATCAAAGTTCTTGCGTACTACTAGACTTGTTCCGAGGAGGTTGTGTTTGGCATGTGCAGGGCCAGGTCGTGATATTCTCAATTTGCTCCGAGTGTAGCAAATCATTTCAAAATCCTATGTGCATTGTTATGATTATGCATTAAACGCCCGTCTCGAGTGATCGCCTTCAAACTTGGCCTCCATCGTTGTTCCTTATACGTCTCAGCCTTACATACATGTAGGGGCATGTTCCACGTCTGGAAACATTCGTTGCGACCTCGCGCCTCTCTCTCGGGTCTGGTGCGGAGCACGATGCAGCGATGGCAACCGCGACGCCGATGTCATCAAGGCATGTTGTGGTTGGGGGCGTGACTGCTATGCATCTAAGCTAAGTGGTTGTAACATGTGTTTGACAAACAAATTACAGTTGCACAATCAATAGAATTGAAATAACATAAAACAAAACATCTAGTTTATGAATCATACGATAGTTATGTATTGCATATATAGTTGTACATGCTCGCAGTGAGAAAGTTGCACAAGATCTGTTGTCCAACCATCCCGTTTTCAGCAGAACCTATCTAAGCCATAAGGAACTCCTTTCTAAAACACCGGAGTATAGCATTAACACTCAATAATGCATGTAATACTCAGGTCACATTATGTGCAGTTGTCCCAATTTATGTCACTTCGTATTTTTAAGTTCTGGATAACAGTTGTATGCAACTTGTAGATAGGATCTAAGCAACAATTATATTCATGCAACATAAAAAATTAAGCTAGAATTATGCCAGTCATGCACTAGTGACAAGTAATAAAAATAACAAGATTGCAACAACAATAATTCATAATCATAGTAGATACCGAACAATTTATCGAATCCCAATAAACACAACACAAATTACATCATATGGATCTCAATCATGTAATGCAGCTTATGAGATTACTGCACTGAAGAACGTGGGAGAGCACCAACTAGCTACTGCCATAAACCCGTAATCTAGCGCGAACCTACTCATAAACTATCATGAAGGCGGTGTACATGATGAAGATGGCTCTAGGGGTTGATTCCCCACTCCAAAAGAGTGCCAGAGCAGAGCTTTCTGACCTCCGAAACTAGGTTTCACAACGACGATGGCCTCCGGATATTTTTCTAGAGAATCTAGATTGTTTTACGTTGTTTGTCCCAAGGAAAATACATAGTCCGAAGGGCGTCAAAAGACGACGTCTGAGGCCCTGACGCAGGGTCCGTCCTGGCCGTGGGCCCCTCCAGGCCATCTTTGGCCCTTCCTGGCAGGGCACGTTGCATTATACATTTTGGAAAAAAAATTGTCGAATTCAGAAATTTTAAAATACACTTTTATTCAAAATTTGTTGTGAAACTTAAAAACGATTTTTATTCATATACTGTATGTACAAATCTTACAAAAATTTCTCAGCATGTACAATTCAACATATAATAATTACCGGATTGTTTTCAGATGTGTGTGGGCACTTTGAATTTTGAGTTTGTCAAATAGATCTATTTATCGCCGTTGGATTAGTTTTGGATGGTTCAGATGGCATCAAAGTCCAGCCGTGACTTTGAGCTCTGCGTCCGTCTCTCCCTCCCCCTCGAACTCATTTCTCTCCCGTGATTCGGAGTGGCCGGAGGCGCGGCGGCGGAGGAACACGGCCGGCGGAGTGGCCGGGTGGCCAGTGGGGGCGGCGGAGGAACTGGGCCTGTTTCTCCCTCCTCCACCCTTTACAACCGGCGGCACATCACCAACATCAGAACTCGGCGCAAAGATCCCCCACCTCCATACGAGCTCCGTGACGCCCGTGAGATTCATCTTCACCGCCCTCTCCATCTGCTGACGCCGTTGCACTAGTAAGCGCCTCCTCCTCCTTCTCCCTTAGTTTCCAGGGTCTTTGGCATGTTGGGCAACAGTTTCTAGGGTTCTTGGGCCTTTTGTCTCGGTAGTCATTCTACTTCTTATCTGCTCGTTATCCGTCCCACATCCGTAGTAGAGTAGAAGTTAGGGACGCTGTTTGAGCCAAAGGAGACGGTGTCCTTGCTGAGGTACACGACGGAGTAAGGAATTGTCCCCGTAGCTGGCCTGGTAGGCAGAAGCTAGTAGCAGCGAGAGAAATTCGTGTTGTTAGCAGGAACTACTGTTCGTGGCATGCATGCGAGCAAATTAAGATTTTGGTGCATTTATTATTAAGCTGTGAATTATATTGTGGACACAACGCGTAGACTGAATTTTCTCTGTGCTTCATATGTGTAAGGGAGTGTGGCAAATGATCAAATTGCAAAATAAAGTGTGGCAAATCGTCAAATTCCCCGGTGACACATAGTGTATATGTCTATATAGTATACCTTGCTCAGTTTCAGATTAAGGGCATGCTTTGTTTGCAGTTTAGTGCCTGCTAATAATGCCTGCTATTACAACGCTTCTTGATTTCTAGAATTGTATCCAAACTTCCCATGCAGTAATGTTACTATCCCAGTAGTTATTTTCTGAATCAAAGGATAAATATGGCACGTGTAGTTTAGATGATTGGTTGTAAAATTCTAGTAGGTTACTTTTAAAAAATGGGATCCATGGGCACTAGCACCCAGGACTTTGTATTGTATAGGTAGCAGCCACCCAGGTGAGGCACAAGAATTCGCTCCCGATGGGAGTCGAACCCTGGGCGCAGGGTTGCCACTGCAAGCCCTTTGCCACTAGCCCACAGCCTAGTTCATATATATAGTTTGGTTCAACTTGTCAAACGAGGCAGAGGATTCCCGGTGTCTTACCACAAAATAAATCATATGATTTAGTAGATCAATATTTTCTGTGCTCATATGTTTCCTGTTTTGATTTTGAGAAAGAGTGATGAAGGGAGTTGTTTGCTGAAATGATAAATCCTTATTTGTTTCTAGTCAGTCAAGTCGTAGCTTCAAGTTGTGATATGCCTCCTGTCCAAGTTGCATCACTACAACTACTCTCTTCTGGTTGCAAAGGAAAAAATGCAGTGCCTGTAGTTCGTCATCCTTATTTTTTTTCTCAGATTCTCTAGCTGTAGGTTCTCTTTCGTTTGCTGGCAAAAACTGAACCTGGATCTTGTGTGGTTTCTTTCTCTATTCAATGAAACAGGGGACGGGGTCCCATTTCCTCTAAAAAAATGATACTATTATGAAGGATAGAAAAGATCACACAGGTTCTCTGTGTTTTCATTGAGACCATTCCCTGCAAGTTCATTCCATTTGTACCATGCATATTCATGTATTCTCTCTTATTTTGACAAACTTGAGTTACTTCTTGCTGTTCTACATTTCACTAGTGATAATTGTCTATGTCCTGAACTAGTCTTATTTGAAAGCAATCTATTTGAATTAATGCTTTGATCTGCACTTCTGGTGTCCGGAGGGAGTTCTGCTTTGACCAGCCACTGACCGATCCTCGCCGTTAGCTTGAATAATTGCAAGTCTTAAATACAATTTGGTTGCATAAATTGTGGAGTGCAAAGTTGAATAATTTGGATGCTCTAATTTTATTTTATGAGAAACTACATCATATGATTTAGTAGTGCGATCTGTTCTGTACTCATATGTTTTCCTTGTCTTAATTTTGAAAAGAAAAACAGTGATAAAGGGAGTTGTTTGCTGAAATAATAAATCCTTATTTGTTTCTTATCAGTGATGTCGTAGCTTCAAGTTGTGAAGTGTAGTGCATGTAGTCTGTTTAGTGCTAGTTGTAGCTGCTGACAGCACTTGCAACATTTGCTATATTAGTAATGCTAGTCACATTAGTGTGGACTGGGTCAATCAATTGATAAACACTGTTGCCTTGTGTAATTTTTTTAGTTTTCACATTTGCTGCCTTACTGAATTCTTCTACTCCTACTACTGTAGTGCTAGTCACACAGATGGATTAGTATTTTTTTGTTGCACTACATAAGTGTTGCTAAATAGTTCGAGTGTGCATATGATAGTAGTAAATACTTCTGTAGTAGTAAGCCTTATTTACTTTATCTCAACAATAGTTTGAGTGTACATAACAGTAGAAGCATAAAGTTTATCTCAACAATAGTTCGAGTGTGCATATTTTACTTGCTAAAACATAAAGTACGTATTTTTTCACCTTCTACTGTTATTGTTGCATTGCTGCAGTAGTAAGTAAAATATGTACTTTATGTTTTTAAGGGGAGGGTGTTACTTAATCATTTGTGTTTTTTTTAGATAAACTTAATCGTTTATGTAGAAATAATGGTTTGAATTTGACAACTTTGGGCCTTGCAGCGCCAGATTTACAAAAATGGCGGGCCCCTGTTTGGGCCTTTGTTGGGTTTAAGAAGTAAAATCTTACTACGAGTCAAAGCCCAAACCCACACTCGCTCACCAGAGGGATACACGAAGGCGACGGCGATGGCATTGCCGAAGCTCGCTGCCGGCGACGGAAGCTACGACTTCCACCTCCGCTCGCTGTCCGCCGCATCCCGGGACTCCGCCGCGGCTGCCGATCCCGCCTCCGACCCCAATCTCCTCCAGTCCGTAAGTGCATCTCCCTCCAATCCCCCCTTTTTTCCCTCATACTGCCGCGTTGTGTTACGTCCGGTCCCATGACCTGTGTTTTGCCTTGGTGTTGAAGGTGAGGATGGTGTTCGAGATGTGCAAGTACGCCAATGGGGCCAACGACGAGATGGTGGCGCGTGCGTTCCCGGTGATGAGCAAGCTCTTCCAGCGCTGTGCCACTGCGCCGACGCTGTCGACAGCCTCCACTGGCGTGCTGCTGCTTGTAAGCGCCCGAACTCAAATCGTTACAGAGGGATGCTCTTACAGGTTACATTTCGACGAAAGTGCTCAGTGTTTGGATTTTTTTATCTTATGAGATAGAATTGTACTTCTAAATTGCAATTTTATCGCTACACTACTCTTGAAACTTTGGGTGGTTACAACTTAGGAGAAATCTTGTTATAGTTTAAGCGTGCCACGAATGTACTTATTCAATAATTCACGACCCAGAAGGGTAATCATTTACGTTGGGTTAATTGTAATGTTTCCTGATTTATGAAATGACTTTTGTTCTGATACTAGCAAAAATTATATTATAATCTATATTATACTGTTTTCTACCCAGACCATTCTGCAGTTCTTCCTGGACTTTGGCGAGGCAGTCTTGCACGATGCCGATGTTAGCTTGAGAACCTTCTTCCGCTCTTGCTTAAGTAGGTAATAATCTTTCTCTCCAATTGATTCTAGTTGTATTTGGCATGCATTCCTTGATCAGATTGCTTCTACAAGCCCTCCAAATCTCTTTATTTCTTGGTAGGGAGTTTGCAGATCCTATTGTCGCTGAACGCACACTGGAATTCATTATAGCAAACAAGATGAAGATACTGAGTTGCTTTCCCACCTTGGTTCCTCAGGTGTGATGCACATGAAACATCAGTTTTCCTTACCATATATTGTCAATTGGATGTTTCCATGCAAAACTGCTTTATGCTCCTGCTGGTCATGCAGTTCCAAAGCACACTGCTCTGAAAGATCACAATTAATTTCTCTTAGTTTCTAATATGACTCCCTTTTCTCTTTGTAATTTCAAAACATACTAACTAATGTTGGTTTTATGCAGTTCTTCCCATTGCTGCTGAAGTTAATTGCATCAAATGGTGAGAGGTATGTTCTTTTAATTTCTAGAAACCTTCCCACATATTTGCTAATATTTTTTGTTGATATTTGAAGAATTCCGTTATTTCCCTTCCGTCAAATATGGCTTGCTAGTTGCTACTAGTAACATATATTTTAGACAATCTTGTTGACCATTCACCTACCTTATTTGGCTTTCTGTTGTTCCAGATTGGATAAGAAGTTTTCAGAAGTGCTTCCATTGATGATGTCACCAGGATCTTTTCTTCCTCTCTTCCTGTCCCTTATGGATCTGCCAAGTATGTCTGCCGATTTCATACTATTAGAACTTTCATGTGGTTTATTTAGCGGTTAACTGGCCATTTCAGTTAACACTGATAAATGGATGACATTGTTGTACTTTAGGCATATGATGCACACATCTCTTTGTAGCATGTGATAAAACTCACATAATAAACCACAATGTTGTGTGAATCTCGTGACGAGCATTACTTATCATGCATTGCAATTTTAGAACTGCTTATTCTGCATTATTATTCACTGTTCTTTATGCGGCTCGGTTTCAACTGCTTTATACCTTATTAACTCCGTGAACATCAATTAGTGTTAGTGGTAGCATTGGAAAAGGTGGAAAGAAGTTCCGGAACTCTCATCGGTAGTAGTTTAGCTACTATACAGAAGAGTGCTGCTCCTGAGGTCCCTTTCAAAATCATTTAACCCCAAAAACTATGAGTGTGATAGCCAGTTCCAATCTGTTAATCCCATTATCCATTTTCATATCCCAGATGCTCCTTGCACTAATGGATGAGGCATATACTGGCTCTGCAATAGAAGACCAAAGTGGCAATTCAGGTTCTGATGATAGTGGTCCTCTAGACCGTGCTGACCCGCTGTTCCTTGACCTTCTAAAAGATGAAAATGATGGCATTGCTGTAAGTAGCTCCTCCTTTGCAATAAGTTGCTGCTTATGTTTATCTATCCTTTAGTATGTTATTAGTTAATAATCTTATTTTTCTTTTGTTGTTTCCCTTAGGCAAAACATTGGACATCCCCTACGATATCTTCAACCTTACAAGCGGCACTTAACAGCCCACAATCAGACAGATTAAAACACTCACTGGAAATGGCACCTCACTTTCTTACCGTCTATTTTGCGACAGCATTGCGGGATGTCAACAACTGTAGGTTCTGTATATTTGTTGTTTTCTGCATACCAATGACAAACATGATGCTAGATTGACAATCTTTTTGGTTGGTTCAGCACTCTTGTGTGCTCTGATTCCAGTAGTTATGTCAAGATATGCTGCAATGTTCCCTGACAAGGATTTCTCTTTCAAGGTAGAGACACTTCTTTAAGTTAATTTTCTCTGTTCTATGTGATACTGATACTTAGTGAATAGATCTGTTTATATGGCATGCCCAGATTTCAGTTTGGTTATTTTCTCATATCACTTGTTCTAGTTCGAGTGATATATATGAATTTAAGCTGAAGCAAGCTCTGGGTTATAACATCCTTTTAGGTGAGGAAAAGGCTTTCAGATTTCCTGTTGTCTGCCTTCCGGCGCTCCCCTGACATCATTGCACTACTAAAGGTACCAACTGAGTGAGTCTTACTATATGTAGTATGCAACATGTCAATATTAGGGTATTTTCAAACAGTTTTACCTAAAAACTTTGAAACATTCTGCAGAAACCTATTATTGATAGACTTGGGGAGGCCCATGGTAATCCTGCAAAGGCAAGTATCTATCAATCTATTGTGTCTAAGTTGTCTTTGGTGCTTCCATATTCTCACTCAATTGCTCTGTCATTGCCTGGTCTTGTTGTTCTTGAGCTGACTATCATAAGCTAATTACCTTTTTTTGCACCACAACTGAATTTTCGAATGGCATATGGTGTATGCAGACAGAATTAGCATTGCATTTGTGTTGGGCCATTGGTGAGCATGGAGCAGGAGGGATAATCCACAAAGATGTAGCACGTGAACTATATGAAAACCTGGAGTTGCTATTATATGAAAACCTGGCAACGAGGTTGGTTTTACTTGCATAGTGTCTTCTTTTCTAGGCCTCCATGATGGGTTGCTATTCCTCATGATTGACTTTCACCTCTTTCATTTCTTGCTTCCAAGTCGATTGGGATTAAGTCAGGAGACAGGATTTGATTCTATGAGTGCAACTTCTCGAAAGTCATCCCAAGCTAGGCTTCTCTGCTTTGTGGTGACTGCCATTGCAAAGCTAGCAACATGCCACAACGAGTTTCTTCCTAGAGCACGTGTGTTATTGGCGAAGGTATTGACTATATCCTTCCGGCATAACAAACTTATCAAGAGTTTTCTATCTTAGTGTCACCCATGATTAAAGTATGTTGTTTGCTTTCATGAAGGTTGCTCGGTCCAAGACTTTAGACAGGAGAGTCTGGCAACGTGCCTGTGACTATTTGGGGCTCATGAATGAACCAGCCATTTGCTTATCTGTACTGGGACCATCCACTGCCCAAGAAAATGGCCCTGGTATTGTCAACTGGAGTGAAGGAGGAAAGAAGATGGTAGCTCACATTCCGTTTTACCTTTTGGCCGAACAAAAAGGTAAACAACCTATGCGCACTTCAATAATTAAGCATAGATTAAGCATTGCTTGTTTACATCAGAAAGTATGATGCAACTTACCCCGTCTTTCTACGGATAAAACATGTTATTTAAGAAACCAGTAAAGAAGAACTCCATTCTGAACATACTGCTTGATCTTCATGATGTGTTCTTTCTCTGTTTTTTCCCTTTATACTCCATTCTGAAGTATGTATATGTTATCGGTACAATAGATTTTATTGATATGGACGACCTAACCCCTGGACTCGACATGTGTTTGCAGGTCCACCATCTCATGATTTTTCATTTGCGGACCTCCGCCCCGCAGAAGGAGAACACCTTCATGAGTAGCATGGAATCGTGCATTGATTCTCTCATAGACACCATGTGCACACAGATCATTGGCGTTCATGGCAAAGTGCGTTTTTTTATCCGGTTCATTTTCAACCTGGAAGTGCTGGCCCAGATGATCTGGATATCTGGTGAGTTCATGTATCGTTGTATTTTCTGGGGTCTGGATAGTATCCACCGTTGCAGTTCTTGGGTGTACATGGAACGATTTACCAAAGCTGTATATCTTCTGAAAGGGAAGCAGTGTTGTAAAGTGAGATCTCTAATGATGTACATCTACTGACGGAGAGGCTATTCTGTGTGAAATAGTTCATCTTCTTGTGAATGAAGAGAAGTTCCAGGGTTTTTATGTTGTACGTTGTACAATTAAAGACCAAAAGAAGTGGTCAGTAAGTCCCATTGTAGCGCAGATATTCGCGAGGAAATGGGTTCAGTCTAGGAACTAACCCCTTGCAGCGAGGATGTTGGGCCTCACTGGAGCTAACCCCTCCAGCGTACGTGCTCACCCCAGACCAATCTTGCGACCCATCTGGCATGACCTTCGCTTTCGGCGGCGCCGGCGTGCACACGGTCTCCAAGAGCGCGCCAACGCTTGCCGCGCAGGTTAAGATGTTCACGACTCTAGTCAACGACGGGGTCATCTCAAAGAAGCAGCTCCGCCGCTCCATCGCGCTCGTCGCCATCTCCGGCAACGACTACCTCAGCGGCGCCGACGTCGATGACGCCTACTTGAGTAGCTCCCACGACGTGAGTAGTGTTATAGCTAGCAGACTAGCTAGTATCTGAACTGAATCATACTATAAACACTAGTGTTAACCTTACTAATTAACTTTTCATGAGTAGTGTTATAGGTACCGTAAAAGTTGCCTACTATAAACACTAGCTAGTTACTAACCAGCAGCTGCCACCACCTTAATTACTAATTAACTCTTCATGCAGATCCAAACTTACATTGAAAACGTGACCAATGAGATGGTGAAGAACGTGGAGCGACTGCAGAAGCTAGGCGTGAGGAAGGTGGTAGTGAACAACATGCACCCCATCGGCTGCACGCCCTCGCAATCCAGCTCCAGCAACTACACCGCCTGCGACCTCCTCGCCAACTACGGGGCGTCTCTGCACAACAGCAACCTGAAGCAGCTGATGGGCAGGAAGAACAACGCCTATACGAGCTGTGTGAAAATCCCGACAAGTTCTTCTACTGGGACGAGATGCACCCGACCAATGCCGGGTGGAAGGCCGTGATGAAGGCACTAGAAGAGCCTCTGAGGGAGTTCCCAGATCGGGACTATGTTCCCTGATCTTCAACAGCCACACAGAGCAATGCATGCATGTATCTGTCGATCGTCTATAGTTTGGGCGGCAGCTTTATTGATCATATTGCTTAGTTTCCTGCATTATCTTCTTACATAGCTTTCTAGTACATACTCGTAATTGGAACAAAACCTTGTTCTGAACTTTTAGGTGATCTGCAATACTCTTTATATACTCCATTTATGAATGAATGTCAGACCAGTCTCTGGGAGGTGCTCATACGGGTAGGGTTTACGTGTGTGAGGTCATAGGGGTGTCTGTACATGCGTGTTTGTGAGCGTCTGCGTTTTTTTTCTTGTTGTATCCCTTGTCTTGGTGAGCTTGACCTGCCAAAAAAAGCAATGTTGTATGTGGAAATAATTACCACCATACCAATACAATCAAAACGCGCAACACATATGCTTACCAAGAGCCGGCTTGTGTTGTTTGCCTAAGAAACTTCAGAAGGGTTTAACAACGCCAACAACGACGAAATGGAGCCCTCTTGGCTTCAAGGCGCGGGTTGGCGCTCATCTTCTTCCCGTTGCGTAGCCACTATTTTTGGGCGATGACTACAAAAAGTCTCACCAGCGACCACAACTACAAACAGATGGTAACCTTCACCGTCGACAGGAGGCGCAATGTAGCTAGCCATCTCCATGCTTGCACAACACAAGGTAAGCCGGCCCATCCCAACACTGTGCAAGGCCGACGATGGTTGATAGCGCCACCCGTTGGGAATCTCAAGAGGAAGGTGGCGTTAGGTAGATAGCAAGTTTTTTGTTCTCAGTAATTAAATCAAGGTTTATCGAACCAGTAGGACTTCAAATGATTCAATTTGGTGTCAACCCACTTATGGCACCAGACACAACACAGACACTCAACTTTGCCCCAATTTTCCAGGAAGGTTGGCAAGCTCAGATTTAAGAGTGACAATACCGAGGTCGATTATGGGCCAGCACGAAGGGCGAGCGGCTTTGATTTTTGTACTAGTATGAAACGTTTTTAGCCTTTAGATTAACAAAAATAAATGGCTGCCGTTCATTTGAGGGTATCACAAAAGGCCTCTCTTCTATGCTACACGGTATATAAATACAACTACTTTACCGAGTGGCCCGTGTTTTGGCACTCAGAAAGCGGCTGATAACGGAGTTTTCCGGTAGTGATTGGTACTATTTTTCTCATGGCTGATGGGTAGAATTTACCTTATTTTACAATTTGTTTTATACCTCAAGCAATGATTAGTGGAGATGGATCTAATCTAAAATAAAGTAGAGATGAGAAAAATGAGTATGTCGTGCAAAGGACCACGAATGTACGTACAATTAGGATGATACAGATATATACACACAACACGCTCATAATTTTGGTCACGAAACGCTGAGGAACCTTCCCGTAGATATATGCACCGGCCGGCAGGTTTGGCCGTTTTCCACACATGCATCAGCCTTCATCCCTCAAGCACGGCCGGCGGCGGCGGCCGGCAGGCAGCACGTCCAATCGGACCCGGTCACGTAGGTAGCTACGAGGAATCCGCAGAGGACTGCACTGCACCGGTGGTTTTGACTAATCACCCTTCGCTTTCGTCTTCCTGGCCGGCGGCCGTCCGTTCTCTCGTCGAAGGTCCAAGTCAAAGAACTGGTCGCCGCGCGCGCGCAAGTTCCACCGCTCTTCCACGGCCGGGCGGCTAGTCTAGTCACCGTGAGGCGGCCTGACCACCCCACGCCCACGGCGACGGGGTGCCGACCACGGCGGTGGCGGCGGCGGAGGGGCCGCCGGAGACCGGTATGCCCATGGCGACGCGGCACCACCCGGGCTGCGCGGGCGGGGCCGCGCGGACGACCTCGACGTCGCCGATGACGCGCACGGCGAGGTGCACAACGCCGTGGCCGGTGCCGAAGCCGCGGGGGCACCGGAGCGAGTAGCTGAGCCTGCGCAGCGCGCGGGGCGGGCGCAGGCCGTCGAGGACGTCGGCGGCGGGGACGCGGCACCAGCCCAGCGGCGTGTCGCCCCCGGAGACGAGCCGGCGCGCGCAGCTCGACTCCGAGAACACCGCCACGCGCACCTCGTCGCGGCCCTCCAGGAACCCCGCGCCCACGGGCACCACGAGGCGCGCGTCGCCGTCCCACGAGTGCTCCCCCGCGCCCGCGCCCGACGACGACGACGACGACGACGCGACGTCCGTGCTGGAGCAGTCGGCGGACGTGGACACCGCCACGTAGGGACGCAGCCGGCGGGGCAGCGGCGAGTACGTCGGGGGCAGGCGCAGCGACTCCGCCGACAGCACGGTCACCTCCAGCGCCAAGCCTCCCGGCCCCTCTTGATCCCCGCCGCCGTTCTTGGACGACGTGAACCAGGACGACGTCGACATCGCGCGCGCGCACGAATGTTGGTCGATCTCGATCGGCGACGTACGACACGGCGGCGATCGAGGGGAATGGAGCCGGTCGCCAGCCCGCGCGTTTATATCCATGCGCGGGTTTGAAGGTTTCTTCCTCCTGAGCGAGGAAGGAGGCGAGACGCAGCTTCTGGTATGGAGCGCGCGAAACCGCAGAGAAGCCGGTTGGCGCCAAAGCTTTTGCTTTCACAGGCAGCTTGCCCACTTGGCGCAACTTTCGTTGCGCCTTCATGCCTCCAGTCCAAATCAGTTTGGTAAAAGTTTCGAATGTATTTAAATCGAACCGTGAGAATTACGAAGAATCCTCGTGGAATTTGGAAAGGGCTATGTGACTTTCCTTGGTACTCCACGGCGCAGTGGTTATTTTTCCAACAACTTTAGTACCTGATGGGTCAACAACTTATCTTGCTTGTCAAAGTATTTTTCAGCTCGACTAGTAAACAAAATATAATACTCTGTCAACAAAATATAATACTCTGTCAACAAATAAGTGTCTCAAGTTTGTCAAAAAGAAGATATATGTAGACAATATATCTTCTTTTTGATAAACTTGAGACACTTATTTATGGATGGAAGGAGTATATCGTAATAAGCCAAATGAACACAAATAAGACTAGCCACACTGTTAGTTCCGTTCAGAGAAAATATTCAGATCTACTCCGTTGTGTGGAACCGGTTCAACGATTGACAATGCGACCGACTCCTTTAAAAAGCCAATGGTATCAAACCTTCTTGCTGCTTGTTCTCTTGCATATGAGCTAAATCAATAACTCTCGTCGCTTTTATCTCTGACAACAATAAGCGATGCATGTCGAGTAGTGTATAAAATCTTTTCATAGTAGCATGTTAGGAACCGCTTGTCGCACGCGTTGGCCAAACATTTACACATGTTGTCAATAATCTCGAACGTTGCACCTCCTGAAAATCAACAACTCTAATTTCACCGTCCAAAGTTTTTTCTTACATGACCGCCCAAGTCTCTATTTTTAGGGAAAAGACAAGATTTTTTAAAAAATTATTTTTGATGATTGAGGGGCGCACTCTAGTTAAGTTTTTTTCTTTTTCAAGGGAATCACTCTGGTTAATTTTTTTCGAAGTATTTTTTTTGGAACTTCTCTGGTTATGTTTTTCTAGAAAAATCACTCTGGTTATTAAGTTTTTTTCTTTTGATAACAACTCTGGTGCATCGGAAGAAATCTCTCACGTGTCCAGAAAGAGTTGGGCCCAGATACAAAGCCGTGGGCTTTCCTCCTCATCGTCGTTGTACTACCGGCCCGCAGCCCGCCAAGATCCACGACGCGCAGGCACGTCCGTCACGTGGCGCTGCCCGCATCACATCACCTCCTCCCCTGCGTCTCCTCCTCCTCCACCCGGACCCGGCGATTGACCCACCCAGCGATCCGGCGAAGCCCAAGCTCCGACAGCCTCCCCTCACCCCCCTCCCGCGATGGGGTTCCTGGTGACCTCGGCCATCTTCCTCCTCGCCGGCATCGTCGGCTGCCTCTTCTCGCTCCTCTGCTGCAACCGCGGCCCCTCCACCAACCTGTACGTCTCTCCCCTCCGATCCGCTCAGCTGCTCCCACTTCCTTCTCTTTTTTCTTTTCTTTTCATGAGGTCGATAATCCGCTTGCCGGCATGGGGATTTCGGATCCAGCGTCTCGGTTTGACCCCTCGTCGGATCGTGGGGATTCTGATCTAGTATCTCGGTTTTGGCCGGCTAGTTAGAGCTGTTCCGCTTGAGATCCGTGCGTGAATGCCTCGTCGCCATTGCGTGATCTTTCGATGAGACTGCTCCTGCCGTGGTTGGATCGATCGGGCAATGGGGCTGTGCTATATGTTCCGCGAAAAGCGCAGCCCTGAGCTGGAAATCCTCTCTAATGCTTGAGTAATTGCCGATTGTTGCGTTTTCTCTTGGAAATAGTTTCACTTGCTCGTTATTGGTATGCAACATTAGATGGTCAAATATGCATGTGTATAAATTTTGTAGTCTGTGAGCTTAGATCGTGAAAGGTTTGTTTTTGTCGAGTTGCAACTCTGCTGTAAAGTTTGGGTTATTTTGTGTTGGTTAACTCAGAATATTATCTGATTCTCCACCTTGGAACAAGCAATCCAACCTTACTTAGGTTTTTTTTTCTACTGCGCACACTCTTCTTCCTTTTATGTTATTTTATAATTTGGATTTGCCACCCAAGCTAGCAACATTTCATCTCTGGTTTGTTACAAACCGTTGGTGGTTATTTGTAGATCCGTCCATCATTTTGTATTTGGACGGCTATTAATTTCTTAAGAAAGAATGTTGTGTGCCCGGAAATCTTCAAATTTGTTTTATTCCTGGATCACCCACTTATTCACTAATTCATATATTCGTACAATAATTATCCATACCATATTGAATTAATTTTCTTCACTCTTGTTATGCAGATTCCATTTGACTCTGGTTGTTACAGCTACAATTTGTTGTTGGATGATGTAAGTTCTGATCCACTTCCCCCATCTGCATATTTGGTTTCTCCATTCTGCTTAGATTTAGATTGCTTAGAAAATATTACCCTAACAATTGATTGGCGTGCTGCTCATATCAAAATTTGTGTTGCTATACTATGACTTGAAAGTTCACCACGATCCAACCGACGTGCTACTTAACCCCTTTGGTTTATCAATTTTAACGTTGAATCATCTTAGGGTTACATTTGTACTAGAGGTAATCTTGCAAGGGCAGGAGTTTTTTTTTGCCTATGAACTATGGGAATGATGATCAATCATTCTACCATACCACAAATGATTTAGTAATTTATTTCAAGTTTCAGACATATTGGTCTCAACTTTTTGTTGTGTAATATGTAATACAACATTCAAAAAAGCGGTAAGTGGTAAGCGAGCGGTGAGGCTCCAATCAGAGGAACTACAGCTTAAGCGTTTTGTATGGATCTGTATGGAAACTGAAAAACTAGCAGCAAGTTGCAACACTGTACGTAGTAGCAGGCAGTACATGTACATGAGAAATTCAGAAAACAGAAGAGAGACGAAACAGAGCACACCAGAGACGGCAGAGGGAAGAGCAGAGAGAAGGAGAGCGGGGAGGGAAGAGGTAGCATAGCTTGCTGATTTGATGGCCTGATGCACGTAGCAGCAAGTGGTGGCCAGATTGGACCCTAGTCTGGCAAGGTGACCTGCCCTGCACCTCGCGGATCTGGAGTTCAAGCACGAACTGAAGCTGGAGAGGAAAGGAGGCTGACGGGAGGAGGGGAAAGGGGTCATGGGAGGAGGGAATCGTGCCGAGGCTGGAGCTGCTGCAGTAGTATGGTCGCCGGAGAGGACAAGGTCGACTTAGTTGTCGCCATGGCCGCCTCTCTCTCTCTCTCTCTGGACAGATCTTTTCCCTCCTGATGCCTTTTCCTTCCCGCCATGGTTGCTGGTTCCCTCCCAATTTTTCATCTCCCGCCACCGGCTACCATCGATGTAGAGCGTTCAGTAACCATCGATGTGGAGCGCTCAGCAGCTGCGCTTCTTCGCTACCGCGCGGCTCCAGGAGGGGGAAGTGTACGAGCTGAAGATATCGGTCCGCTTTTTACCGCTCGGCGGTTAACGGGCCGTGCAGGCCCAAAGAGAAGTGTTATGATACCGGTGCGCTCGCTTTTGTGCTTAAGCGTGTGCTCAGAACCGCTTTTTGGAACGTTGATGTAATATGCGTGCCATACAATGTTTAATTTACATTTAATTTAGGATAGCCATAAGGGTACAGAGTAAATAATTTGATTATTTGAAAGAGGCCATGAACAGATTCTTCTAGATTTAGTAAGCATGTTTTGTAAGATCTATGATCCTCTAGGCTCGGTGAACCCAATGAGGAACTTGTATTTCTATAGAATGACCGCGACCCAGGAATCCAGACCCACTAGAAATAGAATGACCGCGACCCAGGAATCCAGACCCACTATTTAGCCTTGTTGATTGATCTTTGTCAAACTTGATATTTCTGTTTTGTCATACTTTCCCAGATAATGTAGATATTTCCATGTAATTTAAAAATTTCTATTGCAGTATTTCGGATGTTCAAAATAATTAGCTTGATTTTGGCATTGGCTTAAATCCTGCGAGGCTGAGCTTTCTTTTACTAACCATTCACTAACCTTTCTCTGCAGGTGGGCAATCGTCTATCTTGCGCAGATGAAGCCCTTGATCAACCCCATCCTAAGTGGCGAGTAAGCCGTGCGCCAAGATAATTTAAGATGGAGTCATGATGTATCATTATTTCGGTTGAGAACTTCTATTCATTTTGCCATATAACTGCAATAAAGAACCACTCTTGAGATTTTGCTACTCTTGCTCCGGACACTCGAGGAGGAGGCACCATGTGATTAGTGTACGCAATTGTATTATATACTCAATAATAATGATTCTGTTTGTCCATGCTGGCCCTTTGTTGTATACCTGAGTGGTAGTTTTTGCGCTTGTCTATTCAAAATCCACATGAGATAGTTGTCATTTGAATTGGTGCACAAGAACTACTTGAATAAATTACCCTTTACTTCTCAGCGTGTGTTTTTTACTTCTTGCATGACAGCGGTGAACCTGTAATGTAAAGTTATAATCGCAAATGTGAACGGTGTTGGTGCCAAATAATTATTGTATAAATGAGATCCAAAGTTTAACGGGAAATGTTGAACCGTGAATGTTTTACTGTAACTCTTTCTATCTGTTTGGGTGGTGGATACGACCACTTTTACTTTAAAAAAATATATATGGTGGCCAGCACATGGGCCTGCTTTTGAGCTGTCCAAAACCCAGCCCGGCCCATTTACTGCTGGCTACCCATCTCCCTTCGTCTCTGCTTACTCCCCCAGATCTCCGCTCAGCTGATCGATCCACCCACCACACAGCTCCGGCCGCCGGCGATGGCCATCTACGAGCTTCCCTTCCCCGTCCCGCCGTCCGCTCTTCACGTAGCATCAGCGCTCGTGCTCGCCGCCGTCGCCCACTTCCTCCACCTCCCCTCACTCCTCCTCTACGCAGTCCACACCTACATCCACCCGGATGCCGCCCCCTCCACCGGGCCCCGCGTTGCTCTCCGCCCGCCCGGAAGCACGCCCAGCAAGCGAGGCGCGTCCGCATTCGACGACGGCTCCAACTCCGCGCAGCTCTACCGCCTGCGGCTCTCCCACACCACGCTCGCCTCCCGCCCGCACTTCGCCGGATTCCACCTCGCCCTCCTCCTCCCGCTCGCGCTCCTTCCGCCCGCGCTTCTCCTGCCACCCTCCCAGCTCTCCCCGCTCGCGCCGCTCCTCCCGCTCGCCTTCCTCTTCGCCTTGCTCGTCCGCCTCGTCTTGCTCCCTTCCACTTCCACGTCGGCGTCGCCGCGCCCGGCGCACCTCGCATCCGCGCTCGCCGTGCTGCTCGTCGCCACGGTGCTATCCTCCAGCCCCTTTGCTGGCTCCGTCGCCTCGCTCGCCGCGCTCCCGGCCACTCGCTTCGCGCGCGCCTTCTGGCTCGGCACCGACCAGCCCCGCACCGGGCTCGCCGTCCTCGCGTCCTCTGGCCCCGCGCGCCTCTTCCTCCACCTTGCAGTGCTCGTCTCCTCCGCGGTCTCAGTTCTGCAATGCTGCGGGTTCCTGGACGGGCCGGACCTGGAGGTGAAGCTGATGGCGGCCGCGGCGGGGCTGCAGCTGCTGGCCTCTAGGGCGGCCGTGCAGATGTACCTTAACGAGGCCGTGTTCTGCTGGTACCAGCGGCTGCACGCGAACCGCACGCCGGATACAGAGTACGGCCGCGCCAAGGTGTTCCTGCACAACCACCATCTGTGTGCAGCGGCCACACAGTTCGTTGCGCCACCGTTGCTCGTGCTTTCGCTACTGGCACTCTGGTGGGTGCAAGGGAAGGATTTCTTTGAGGGCGTGGCGGGGCTGGGCTGGCTTCTTGGGTGGTCCGTCGCCATGAAGGAGGCGGCATTGCTTGCAGCCCGTTGGGTCATAGCGGTGTGGTCGGCCGTGACCGTGGGCACGCTTGTGTTCTACAAACGTGGATGGACGTTTGTCTTGTGACCAATCATGTTTCTTTACCCGCGTGATTGGTTCTGATGAACTTGTATTTGATAGAGCCAGATTCCATGCCAGATTTCGGGAGTTTTGGTAGGACAGCACAAGTTTTCGGTATGTCCTTCTGTGCTGTGGGAGCAATGCTGGATTTTGATTTTGATTTTTTTCAGCCGGTTCTTTAAAGGGCAAAGGAATGTAAGATCAGTTTTTATTTTATTTACACCGTTTGGTGGAGATTTTCACAATCACAAACTGACTGGTTCAGTGTATTCTCACTGTATCCTGTTGTATTCTCACTGTATCCTCTTTCATACACACCAATGAATCATTTCCTTCTCAATTGGAATGAATATGTAAATTGTATCATGATATATAATCATCTGCATGTAAGTGGTTCAGTGTGTAATTTTCTGCTCCTCCTTGAAGAAATAAATTGTCTTGTGTGTTTCATCTCAGATGTGTTGCTCTTGGAACTTATGATATGTTTGACTGGCAAACTGAATTCCAGCATTAGAGCAGTTTGGATTTTTCTCTGAACTAGCTCAGAGAAAATTTAGATTGAAATTGACATATTTATATAAATCCTCATGCTGTAAGATAGTTTATCATGAGCTAAATCTGCACATTTCTGCACTTGTGTTCCATAATATGCCACAGTTCTTTGATTATGTAGTTACTACTTCCTCTGTCCCGCATTGTAAGATATTTTTTGTAGGCTAAATTAGCCTACCAAGTCGTCTTGTAATTATGGACAGATGGACTCCCTCCGTTCGGAATTAGATGACTCACCTATAGTCAGAAATGGATGCATCTAACACTAAAAACGTGTCTAGACTCTAGATGCATCCGGCTTTACCTATAGGTGAGTCATCTGGATCCGAAAGGAGGGATTAGTAGTTAATAACTTATTGACCTGATTACTTTTTCTTGTGTGCATCTATGTGCTCTAGTTTACTTCGTTTTCTCCAATAATTCACCTTTTCCACCCATATGTCACAATTGTTGCTTCTTGAAGTGCATATTTAGGAAAAGTGGCAATAGTCCTGGTACATAAGGGAAGTTGGTTAACTGCAAAGCTCATACTTTTTTTGCAATTATGAATCTATATATGCATTGGGTTCTTATAATTTTAAAAATTGATCATGCTTCTTGAACTTTCCTAGTAATTGATGGTTGTTCTGTTTGAGATCTGACTTCTGAGTGTTCTTGTTATACTAGAAAGTAGTCTGGGCTACAGTTCTCTCACTAACACTACTACCTTACAGTTACAGTTCTCTTGGTTTACTCCATTGCACAACTGTAAGAATTCAGTTTCCAAACTCAGCTTTTGGTTTGCCTTTATTTCCTAATCAACTATTATATCTTACAGTAATTAAGCTGCTTGCTTATCGTCAGACTGCATGGTCCTTATAATTATTGTATTTCTGTCTGCACCTTACTCTTTTCTGAATGAACATAAAACTTTTTTTTTCCATATCATAAAGTTGTTTCTCTTTCCCTGTAGATTAGTTTGCTCTATTAATGCCAGTTGAGAAACAACTGATCTCTTACGCTCAGCTTAAACTTATGAAACCGGTTTCAAAAAATATCCATCTTGTTTAGATACATAGGCATGTGCATCAATGGACGTCTGGATCCATTCTTCCAGCTGAATATGCATTGTGTGGTGTAAACAAACATGTCAAGCCATCAATTCGCAATTCTGGAAAGCATATTCCCAAGTTTTTTACTGGATGGTTTAGGCTTCTATATTTATTGTTGAGATTTCACTTATTATTGAGATTTATCTCCTTTGATGAAATAAATGGTTTGAGAGAGACTGTGCAGTAGCAATCAGTCGTTGTTTGCTAGGATCACCATGCTATCATCGAAATTGTTGTTTTTTTAAATAAAATAAATTGAAAAGGCGCCTGCCCATCATATCTTCTGTTGTATTTTATCTGTTTATTTATGGAGAAACATTTAGTTCCCTTCACTAAAATACATATAAAGAGGCCATTTTATTAACAATGCATAGTTGTGCGATAACTTGGATTGCACAACTTGTGCTTACTAGTTACCTGTCTTAAGTCTCTTTCACGCTTGCTAGACTGATCTTGCCTTCACCACCTGTAGTGTGCTCAGTGTTTGCTGAGAGCCTAAGATAGTATCCACTTCATCTTGTATTTTCCACTTGACAACAATTAAGCACTGCTTTGTATAGTCACCCATCACTAAGGATTAATCTATGACTTTGCAGGCTTTTGGAAGTTGGAGCTACTAGGGTCATCAGTGGGTTTGACTGCCACTTATCCTATTGCTATCGTTGAAGATTTTGGCTGATCCTAGTTCTTCCTGGGAAAGAATGTGCTTTCGGTCAGTGCACGCGCTAAACTCTCTTTTGCATTACATTACAGCATGCTCATGATCTTAGCCGAAAAGTCCAGTGAGAGCCATCTAAGTATTGTATCGATGTGCTAAGAAAGGAGCAAGTATGGCGAGCGTGTTCTGAGAGTGAGTAGATGATAGGATGGTCCAAAGCCCAGACCTGCATGCATCACTGCATCAGGGAGGAATCTTGGGGATGGAGGTGAGCATATTATTATTCTGTGAGCAAAATGAAGCTTCTTTGATTTGGAACTAACTTCATCGGTGCTCCTAGTGGAGTGTGGGGCAGGATTAGGATACAGCCCTCGTCACCCAGATCAGCTTCCATTGGTTTGTGTGCTTGTTGGAAGAGCAGGTGACACCGGGAAAGAAAATCTAATGGAATCCCCTATACCGGGGGGATCACATTTGGCTTTGGAAGTACACTTCTTGTCCACTATTTCTTGCATGCACTAGCAGCTGTGATTAGTATGTATATTAATGTTATTTGCTGATAGGATCAGATACAGTACCAAGAGAAGACAAAGAGAGATGCCTGTTTTGTAGGAACAAGAGTGAAGGATGCTGACCAGAACCAATTCATCTGACGTATGTCCCACCTAGATTTAGACGTTCACTTTGTTATTTTCTGGTTTCATATAGTTTTATTATCCTTTACCAGTTGCAGTTTGTATGCTTGTATGAATCTAAATGAGTAAAAATTATGCATGGTTTCCTCTGAATGAAAAAGTAGGCATGGTAACTTCTTTTTCGCTGTTCACCAGTAAATATGTATATAGAAGAATGCTAGAATACATGCAAAAAAATGGGATGATCTAGTTAGTCTTGCATTCTACTAATATTTTTCTCTATCTAGCAAGCTAGAGTAGGTGTTCTGATAGTCAGACTACCTTTCTAGTCTCTAGGATAAACAAAGAAGAAACAAAGGTTGAACTATATAGAAGCAGCTAGGACTGAGCAATGATTGCAACAACCATTTGTAGCCAAAATGGGCATCACCTTCAGAGGTCATGCCGCCCCATCACCTTGCTGAATTGTTTATCACCCATATGCTGATGGTAAAATCTTATATATTTCCCTTTCTCTGGTTTAAACATGAGAAGAAAAGGAAGAACAGAAGTCAAGCAAATTATTGCAGAGAGAGAATCCATCAGGGTGACACCTTACCAGACCTTCCTGGTGTTTCTGGAACAAAAACAATTGGGTGCACTATTGGCCTGATAATTTTTTTGTTATAAAAACCCTAAGAGCAAGAGCTGTATTCAATAGATATAATTGGTCGGAGTAAAACTTAAAGCTACCTGCTCGGAGGAACTGATGTGATATTTCAGCTTTATCCAATTATTTACAAAGTTGGTACCGTATTCAATTTTGCTTTCAGGGGTGGCCACAAAATATAAGCCCCAAATTGTGAATCTTACAATATGAAGATCTGCCATAGAAAGCATCGCCTTTTAAGCATTCAACATATGAATTTTCTAGTCATAGAGGCCTTCTTCCACAAAAGAAGCATAGCAATCGTAGAGCAAAGGAAATGGAGGATCTCCTTGTGTAATGCATTCCAAATATCTCATTGATGATCTACCAATTTTATTGATTAAGTAAGCATACATAATTTGTTGCTTCCTTGAGCGAAAAGAATGAGCTAATTAACTACTGGTCTCATGGTTTATGCTTACATGTACTAGTGTTCGAACTGAAAAGAGAAAAATCCCACAGAAATAATAATGCTAGTAATACTATTAATAGGAGCTCGATAATACTTACTAAAGGGGTTTAGAGTCAGTCAGATGACTACATGTAATTTAAGCTAACAAGTGGAACCGCATAACTATCACTCGCCTTTCCTTCAATTTTCTTGTACTCCCTTCATTTGATCTGCACTCATGGTAATTACTATGCCATCTACAAGATCAGAGAAATGAGAACGAAAAGGGGCATGAACAAAACTATATATGTGTTTATAAAATTCAATCTCTTGTATGGTTTTGCACTCCCTTTTTGTTACTTCTGATGCAACCATGCACACACCCAAAACAATGCTCATGAAATCTCTTCATGGATATGGATTACCACCGCTGCAACAACTATTCCATAATTAAGCTCCAGTCTCCATCGCCTCCTCCTTTTGCCCCCTTATTTGTGCAGTATTGTTTAACTAATGTTTCTTTCAAATACGATCTACTCCTCTTTGCTACCAGTCCTGGATCTATCTTTGCTCCCCACCCACCACCAATTGGCTTATTGGAACTTCGATTTGAGACCAATCTGAAAACCCCACTACTAATTTCAGTTGCAACAATCAAACCCAACTCCCACTACTACTAACTAACATGAGCTCTCTCTAATTTGTTTGAATTTTACCGACCTCTAAGATATGTACATAAAGTAGTTGCTGAGATCTAGTTCACAATGTGTTCATCTTCATTTTTACAAATGTTTGTGTTGCTAAGAACCATCTCTTGGTAGATAATCCTTCCATATCATAAATAGACGATGTTTCTTACATTGCACTATGTGTATGATTTTCATTGACCACTAATTTTACTCTTCTAGTATATTTTAAACGCGAGAAAAACATTTTATTATGATATACTTTCCAAGGAAAATTTAAATGTATGAGCTACAAGTTTTCAATATAAATGGTCAAAACGATATTTGTAGTAATTTAAAAAGTTTGACTTAAAGATTTGTCTAAAGCTATCATATTGAGAGTGTATATGTTTTGAGCCAAATGATTAGTAGGTACTTGAGGTACTTGAAAAATATTAATATAATAATAATGGATGCATGCTCGAGTCGATCTAAGACTAGTCATATTGGGAATAACTAAGTTGGTAATATAGATGTCACCTAGGTAAAAAATGACATGACATGTAATTGATGAAGAGAGATGCAAATAGACTAATTTAGCTAGTTACCATCATATCACATTTTTCAAGAAAAAAAATGAATGTGTAGAGTAATAGATCAGACCATACATGACAATACCTCTATGATAGTTTGCACTATGAGAATAGCAACCTAGTAATATGTGTATGTGACTAGTTAAAGTTACTCCTCATTGTGACTAGTCTAAGGCACCCTGTGTGAGCATCTGCGTTTGTATTGTGTTTCTAAAAAAAACACCTCGATAAAATTGTGGAGACATGATTCTATGCAACCATGGTTCGAATCTTCATGCTTACGCACATGAGTACTCCTATAAATCCAGTGACGCACTGACATTTGTAGGTTTATCTCTACCTCCGTCATTTCAGGGGGTGATTAAGAGAAAGCATAGGTTTTGCGTCTGCGTTGTAAGCTAACCGTGGCCGATCAAAATTGATGTCTACATTTTTCCTCTAGAAGAAAAGAAAAGAGATTATCGATCGCCATCCATCGATCTTGACATATTTGGAGAGGCGTTGTAGGCCCTAAATTTATATTCAGCTCATGTACATAATACAGTTCGAGGGATCCACTCTTGTCCTTACTCTCCAACGATAAGAGGACATTGTTTGACCGATGCAGCTCACTCACTCGCTGACTGGCGCCGCACGCACGCATGGCTGAAAGAAGAGGATATAGACTACGTGCCTATCAGTTTGCAGGTTCCAGAGTATAGTGCAAACTGCTTCATCTGTGTTTTTAAATAGAAGAAAGTCCACTTTTCGTCCCTGAACTCTGAAGGTAGTTTACTTTTCATCCTATAACTTCTTTTTGGTCCAAAATAAACCTTAAACTCCTGGAAAAAAAGCCCAAGAATAATGGCGATACGACCCCCCCCCCCCCCCCCCCCCCCCCCCCCCCCCCCCGTCGCTTAACCACCTTGAAGCCAACCCGCTGGTTGCGCCTCCCAGCTTAAAGGAACAAGCATGTCGGCATGAATCGGTCATGGGATCCCTCCAGCGAGTGCGGCATTGACGGGATGTCGAGTGCAACAACACTGAGATTGATGTCAGCCCGCACAATTAGGGAGGATCAGATGTGTAGACAGGTTGGGGATGATGGCGAGTTGTGTCTTGAACGGGACATGCAAGAGAGGGAGAACACGGATTAGACAGACGGCAACATAGTCGACATGTTGGAGGTTCGAGAATCTAGAGTTTAGAGTCCACATGGGGATTGTGAACCAGTGAACATGTGATCGAGATTTGGTTCCAATTCTGACTGATTTATATCCTTTTGTTACTACATATTGTCTATCCAAGCATTTTCTTAAGTTAGATGTGATATGAACTTTTTTGAAAGTATAGGGTTCATTGAAAGGACAATGATGTCGCCTAGAGGGGGGGGGGGGGGGGGGGGGGTGAATAGGCGGTTTAAAACTTTTCCGTTTAGACTTGATAATTGCGGAATAAAACTAGGTGTTTAAATTAACAAGCCGACAACCTAAATAAACTTGGCTCACCTATGTGCACCAACAACTTATGCTAAGCAAGATAAACAACAAGGTGATAGCAATAGAATACTTTAAGCACGAAGGCTATCACAATGCAAAGTGCATAAGTAAAAGCTCGGGTACAGAAATAACCGAGGCACGCGGAGACGAGGATGTATTTCCGAGTTCCTCCTTGTTAAGGGAGTACGTCTCGTTGGAGAGGTGTGAACCGACACAACGGTTCAACAACCACAAAGGTTTCACCTTCTTCTCCGATGAACCGCACCACAAAGGCTTGGTTCATCTTCCACTATCGGAATTCCTTCGAGGCGGAATCCGGAGCCTTTCAACAACAATCCGGGGCACAACCCACAATGGGATTGGGGGCTCCCGAACGGCCTCCAACAACAATCTGGGGCACAACCCACAATGGGATTGGGGGCTCCCGAACGGCTTCAAGTGACCACACAAGGGTCCAACCACCACAAAGGCGTCTAGGGTCCAAGGACCCAAGAGTAACAAGCTCACAAACTTTCAACTTCCACGAATCCTCGTGGAGAGCACACCGATGCACCAAATGCAAAAGGCAAGAGCACAAGTGCTCAAATCCTTCACTCTCAAATCCCACCAAAAGCAACTAATGCTTATGGGGGGAGAAGAGAGGAAGAACAAGGAATCCACAAAGGAGTCAAATCCTTCACTCTCAAATCCCACCAAAGGCAACTAATGCTTATGGGGGGAGAAGAGAGGAAGAACAAAGGAGAAGAACCACAAAGTAACTCCAATATCTAAATCCACTAGGTTCCCCTAACTTAGAGGAGAGATTGATTGGTGGAAAGGTGGATCTAGATCTCCTCTCTCTTTTCCCTCAAGAATTAGCAAGAATCATTGGAGGGATGGAGAGATAGCAAGCTCAAGAACGTCAACAATGGAGGTCAAAACTTGCTAGAAAGGTTAGGGAACCATTGGGGAAGAAGGCCCCTTAAATAGGTCAACCCAAATTCCAACCGTTGGGTGCAGATTCGCGCCGTAGCGGTACTACCGCTGGCCCCAGCGGTACTACCGCCCCCCTAGGGAGTTAGGGCATCAAAACGGGCTGAAAACAGGCTTCCGTAGCGGTACTACCGCCCCGGGCAGCGGTACTACCGCCCCGGCGGAACTACCGCTCCCGGTACCGCCGAAAACAGCTCTCTGTTAGCTCCGGCGGTACCTCGGGGTACTACCACTACAGCAAAAAACAGCAGAAACTGATAAACGAAAACGTCAATATCTTTTCCATCCGGACTCCGTTTTCGATGATTTTTGGCTCGTTGGAATCGTTACAACGAGCTCTACTTGAATGTGCATAGAAACATCACAGTCCATCATGTGAGGATAAAACCAAATGGGGAAAGGTCGAACTTTCCTAAACAATGCAAACCAGTAAAAACTCCTTCATCAAAAACGCAACAAGATATTCATACGAAATCTGTTTTTGATGAACTAGAGCTTAGTATGGAGATAAACCAAGCTCTAAATCCTCACATGGATAAAAGGCAACAAGTTTTCCAAAGTAAAACCATTTTCGAAGGACTTGGTCTTGTCATGAAGATCACGACAAGTACCAAAACTCAACACGGAGAAAAACCAAATAAGAACCAAGAAAGATGATATGCCAAGCATGCAAAGGTTTGAGCTCTCCACAAAGATGCGATCAAGTTACTCACTCGAGAGCCCCTCTTGATAGTTCGCCTATCTATCCTATAGCACTATCAAGATCATACCTTTGCCTTGAGCATTCCACTTGAGCTAGATGATGACGATCTTGATCACTCCAAGTGGATCACCTCACTCCAAGTGGACCACCTTTCTTGATTGCGCTTGCTAGCACATGCTTGATGAAGACTTCTCCAAATGCTCCCCCATACTCCATTATGGGAGGGCCTCGCTAAGCTTCGTCTTCATGTCTCCTTTGCAAGCTTCAATCAAAAGATATCTTCCGAGATACATCTTATTGAGCTTGCAATTCATCTTCTTCTCTTGATATGTATGATGGCTTGGGGTTAAACATGATTGTTCACTCAATCTTCTATTACAAGCCATACTTGCAATGAGCTCAACTCTACACATGACCATTCTTCATGTAAACCCTTTGAATAGAGCATTGGTCATTAAGTCATCTTGAAGAGTCCAACACATGAACTCCTATAATTTCCCATGGACAAGATCTATAAGAATATCTCAATGTAAACATTAGTCCATAAGGATTGTCATTAATTACCAAAACCACGCATGGGGGCAACCATGCACTTTCATTCATTTCAAACCAAACCAAAGTTTTAGGAGCAAAAGTGAAATTTCTTATGAGTTTAGGGACGAAAAGTGGACTTTCTTCTTTTAAATATAAGATGTTTAGGTTCTTTTCACATTCATATGTATCACCATATATTTAGACATATTTTGGTATCAACGCTCATTTATTTTGTTTTGTATCTTAACAACATGTGCAATAGCTAAAATATGTTATATTTAGAAACGGGGGTTGCTAATAGGAGTAGTACGAAGTCATTGTGTATGTCTCCTCTTTTCTCCCAAACTTTGTTTTAGTTCTCTTTTTCTCACTATGCCCATTTTAAGAAGATGTGGTTTCATGCCTCTAAGGATGAAAAAACCAGGAGGCTTATCCCTACCACAAGTTGCACCCGCGGAACGATTTAGTCCTACAAGTTGCAAACTAGACGTTGTTAATACGTAAAATTGCAATCCCGGGATTGGTTAGCATTTTAGTCAGAATGGTGCCATGTAGGACATTGTCGATTTTTGCACTTCAGTCAACCAGAGAGAAGAATTTTCGCTCCTACTCCTTCCACGTGTGACAGTTAGGGCTTAGGAAGGCAAGGAAAATTTGCAACACATCAAAGAAAATCCCCACGCCACCTGTGACCTGGGATTCGAGCCACCCCGACCTTGGCCGCATGCCCTCATGGTTCACCGCCGCACCGATGCCTCCACGATCGAACTCGATGTTTATCATCTCCGCATGCATCTAGATGCCCTTGATGGTCACCGTCACCACTGGGAGCGTTGGCTGCCATGATGCTTCCACCGCCATCGCCACGCCACATGCGACCTGGATTGGAGCCGCCCCGACCTCGCCTTGAATGCTCCAATAAGATGTATCCACATGGTCACACCGACCTTCACGCCAACGCCTCCACGACCTCGACGATAATCGTCCTTGCATGCGGCTCGCCTGGACGGTCACCGTAGCTCCCACGACCTCTAGCTTATGGTTGGAATTGGGGATTCTCCTCACCGGACCTATCTGTAAATTAGTAATGTGTCCCGGGGGGTTGCTTTAAGATATAAGTGACACGTGTCAGCAACCGAGCGAATGAACACTTAAACCAATCCACATTGCAAGTCATGGTACTACCCGTGTCCTTTTACAACTTGTGGGACTAAAATATAAATCCAGTGCAAGTTGTGGTACCGGAAATGTATATATCTCTTTTCCAAACTAAACATGTATACAAGCTGCCCCCTCCGATTCAATTTAAGTCTCGATAGCAATAAACTGTCTACGTACAACTTATCTCCCCTGAGAGGGACATGCAAGATATCAGCAGTGGATCACTGTGGTGCCGATGGACAAAGGATAGATCGTAGGGGGTACAGTGAAGTGAGCCTATCTCAACTGGTTTGGTTCCTTGTGGTGGAACGAACCCACTCAGGTTCAAGTCCCAGACTTGGCATGGGTGCTCACATTTCTTGGATTTTCCAGGATTTAACCGGCGCTATGCTTTCAGTGGTAGGTGACGTGCCCGTCAACAGCGAGGCGCCCGTGGTGACTTCGTCAACCTCAAGATATGCCGGACCAGTCTCTCGGAGGTGCTAATAGGGGTAGGGTTTGCGTGTGTCCGGTCATAGGGGTGTCTGTACGTACGTGTTTGTGAGCGTCTGCGTCCTGTACTGTGTTTCTTAAAAAAAGATCGCAAGGGGTACATAACTACGTGGCCAGGAACGCGACGTCTCGCGCATGCCCCCAAGGATCCGATCATCCAAATCTCTCAAATATCAGTCACATTTCTCAGCCATGTTTCCAACGATGGGAGTCTAAGTCTAATTAAGTCCGGTATTGGTAAGTTGTTAAAGCAACATCCATTATATCATATTTCAGAAATTCTCATGCAAACGTGAATTACTTTAATCGGTTTCATATTTTCCCTCCGTCTAAAAATAAGCAACTAGATACATCCACCTTATAGCCAAATTTGATACAATTATTTTGGGACGGATGGATAATTTTTCCGCATGTCTTTTCTTAATTAACAGGGTAACTCTTGTGTTGATTAACCGTGTTTAAGCCTCTATTTAAAAAAGATAGATATTTAAACAGCCCTGTTAAGACGATCGCCGCAATAGAGCTTTGCTTGCAGTATATCTTGATGATGCAAATCAATTATTCTAACGTGAGAGGGAGATCAGGAATCAGGATCCCAAGAAAATGAGAAAACATCCAAGTGTTTTTGGCTGCTGGATTTTGCTCCCTCTATAAAAATTCAAAAAAAATATTTGTAAGTCTGTAAATTCTGAAAAAAATCCGGATATAGCCAACGATATATTCCACAGTCGTACCATTTTCAGTTTAAAAAATTGTATTATAGGCTACACAAAAATAGTGCAACGCACCGTGCGATCGACGGAGGCCGGCCGGCCGCCTATTTATACCCTCGTCTCTCCTTCGATCCTCTCGCATCGCCGCCGATCCGAACTCGCCATTTTTTCCCTTCCATCCGGCCTAGCTCCGCGCGCCATGAGCACCATGCTGAGCTCGCTGAGGTACCTGGCCGGGACGGAGGGCCCGAGCGGCTTCGGCTCGCGCACCACGGCGGAGGAGGCCACCCACGCGGCCGGCGACCTGGGCCACATCACGGCCATCGTCACGGGCGCGACGTCGGGGATCGGGGCGGAGACGGCGCGGGTGCTGGCCAAGCGCGGCGCCAGGCTGGTGCTCCCGGCGCGGAGCCTCAAGGCGGCCGAGGAGGCCCGCGCGCGCCTCCTCGCCGAGCTCGGCCCGTCCTCCTGCCGCGTCCTCGTGCTGCCGCTCGACCTCTCCTCCCTCGCCTCCGTCCGCCGCTTCGCCCACTGCTTCCTCGCCCTCCGCCTCCCCCTCAACCTCCTCATGTAATAACACCCTCTTCGATCCTCTCGCCGCCGGCCGGCCGGCGATCGCCATGGCCCATAGCTAACTATATGTGCATGTGATTGTGCTTGTGCAGCAACAACGCGGGGCAGTTCGCTGACAGGTTGAAGGTGTCGGAGGACGGTGTGGAGACGACGTTCGCGACCAACTACCTGGGACACTTCCTGCTCACCAAGCTGCTGCTGGGGAAGATGGCGGAGACGGCGAGGGCCACGGGCGTCCAGGGCCGCATCGTCAACGTCTCCTCCACCGTCCACACCTGGTTCGCCGCCGCCGACGACCCCCTCGCCTACCTCCACCGCGTCACCCACAAGACCACGTACGTCGTGCTTCATAATTCACAGTATACGCACATCACGGTGCATGCTTAAGATTGACGTGGGTTAATTTGGTCCAGGCCGTACGATCCGACGAGGGCCTACGCGCTCTCCAAGCTCGCCAACGTGCTCCACACCAACGCACTCGCGCAACGCCTCAAGGTAATAACTAAGCTCCTGCTTTACCAGCATCTATAATCTTAATTATCACCTTCTAACTAAGCAAAGCTTACATGATGTCTCTGGCTGGTTAACTTGGTGCAGGAGATGGGCGTGAACGTGACGGCCAACTGCGTCCACCCCGGGATCGTCAGGACACGCCTCATCCGCGACTGTGCCGGCCTCGTCACCAGTACGTCCCCTATTTCCCACCTTTTTTTCTCAATTTTCTGTTACTCAACTCACTGATATATTACATACTGTATGTCACCCGAATAAATCAAGTAAATTAGCTTATACGTATCCTGAACAACTGTTGCAGATACGGTCTTCTTCCTGGCATCCAAGCTCCTCAAGACGGTTCCTCAGGTCTGTCTCCTACTGGCCTCAGCTTGTAGTCAGTTCAACAGACTAATAACAGTTTCTGCTACCTATTACAAATTCCTGACCCCCTTCCTTCCTTCCAATGGTTTCAGGCGGCCGCGACGACGTGCTACGCGGCGGTGCACCCAGCGCTGGTAGGTGTGTCTGGGAAGTACTTGGCGGACTGCAACGAGGCGTCGCCGTCCAGGCTGGCGTCCAGCGCCGAGGAGGCTTCCAAGCTGTGGAGCTTTTCTGAGGGCATCACCGCCAAGAAGGAGAAGGAAGGCGCTCTTGTCACCAGCTTCAGGCTCCAGGTTCAGAACTCCAACACTGACCGCGGCACGGCTGTCGCCTAGGAGCGTCAGGATCCGAGCACCAGAAATTTTGATATCGCTAGCGACGGACAGCTTTCGAGAGGTCGTAGGACCTGTAAAATGGAAGCTAGATGTAGAATAGAATAGGGTAGATCAGATCAAATGTTCAACCCCGCTACCATGTATAATTATTTGATCCTCTTCTTCTAATTGGCCCCCTTGCATTAGTGGAATTCACTGTTCGCACGTCACCTAATCATGCCTCGCATCAAATTGCTTGTCTGTAACTGAAGAAAAAAGCGACCTTGGATTTGGTTCTCAATCTCAAATGGAGCAGCTTGCAAATTTAATATCTCATTCTGCACGGGTGGGAAAAAGTCATCAAAAGTAGAAGTAAGAGATGCTCATCAACACGAAAAACACTTGATAATCGTCTGCTTTATGTTCCACTAGGAGGAAGCCCACTTTTTTAGCTAGCCCTAACACATCAGAAGATTGGAAGAATTAAGTTGGACAATTTGCTAGCAATCATTTCGGTCCTCCTATCATAAAAACAAAGCACTTTCTTCTAATTAAGCACATAAGAAGACCTACTATGTGTACTTAAGCCAATTGGAATGATTTAAGATATGATTAGCACAAGATTGGCCTCATGATGGATGCAATCAGTGGAAGATTTTAGCTAGAAAGGCCAAGAAGATTCCTCTGCCACAACGGGACAACTAAAGAATGCGCTGCTTTCACAGAAGTTGCCAAATACCAAATGGTTTCATTCGATTAGGAGTGGCTAATGATGCATGAGTAGCTGGGTTAGGATGACCCGTAATTTAGTCCTATATTCGAATCAAGCAGTTTAGTGAAAGACAATGATCTCTTATCAACTAAATTTCCAAACCTATCTGATGGACCACTTCATTAAGTTGTACAATAATGCTAAAGAATGACTGTCCCTGTATCTTATATAGTGCAAAGCGTAGACTTAACTAATGAATGAAGGGAAAAACTACGTAGGAAATGGTGAAAACCATAAAAACCCTTTCAATTAATTTCATTTGATCCATAGGAACTAATAACTGCAGGATTTGGAAAGGAACAACATCAGTCTGTTTGCTTTTACATAGGAGCTAGCATTTTTTTTTTTGGCCATAGAACCTGGAAAGCATGCCACGGAACAAAGTCCTTCAGGATCCATGCTTAAGCGGTTTCCGGAACAAAACGGGTATATACCAGACCTGATTCGAACTAGGAGTTGCACACTCAGTCCAGAAACTTGGAACCTGGTTTACGATGGAATAAGGAAAAAAAACATGAGTATCCGTCATTATAGGCTTCTTAACAGCGCAGATGCTCAGTTGCGTCATGAAATATCTCCATGCCACTACAATTAATAGATAAAGTAGGTAATTTTAGATGGGGCAATGAACATACTACAAGAGAACTGGTAGTATATAAAATGGGCAACTGTTTTACAGCATACATGAATAAGAAATTGGTTGGCATATACCTGGTACCAACCAGCTAGTTTTACTCTTACATTCTACAACAAAGTGTTTCAATTAATGGTAGCCTTACAAGCTGATACTATTCCCACCGTTATTTATTTTATCCTTAAGCCGTCTGATTGCTGTTTTACTGCGGTAACACCACATCTCAAATGCTTCAGTGAGGTCAGGATATCTGAAGTGGTCCGCTTTCAGCATCCACTCTGACAGGATATCTGACTGATCACCTGAAGGCAATGCTAAAATCATCGACACTATTGCACTCTCAATATTCTGACACAAGTCCGCATCCATCTGAGGAAATGCCTCATCTTTCGTCTTACCATCAAGCAATCGTTTTATCACTCGAATGTATGGAAGCCATGCCTTCAGCAAATGGGCTCTGGATATTGGTGGGAGGATCACGGAGCCATAGCCAACAGCATCCAAGGCCTTTCCAGTCACTTCTATAAGCTTTACCTTCACAGCCCACAGACCTGAGCTATACTTCTTGTCCTGAACCACCGAGATGAGATAGTCTGACGTTTCTAACCAGCCAGAAACAAACTCATTCATCATCTCAATCCTTGTCAAGACAGAAGTCATCCAATCAATGTCAACTAAGCTACGCAGGATCCTTTTTTCTGCTTGTTCAGGCGATTGATCAAACTCTGAGGCCAAGAGATCTAGTCCAGTCTTAAGTGTTGACAACAGTTTTGTCAAACCTTCCTTCAACACAGACCTTATATCTTCATCCATCATAACCATAGCACGGTCATCCCCCTCGTGGAGCATGAAGTCAATTTGCTCCTGGGCAGAAGTCTTGAGGTCATCGAAGAAAGGAGCGAATGAACTTTCCATGGACGTAGCGAAACGGATGGCAGAGATGAACACATTCTTCACAGAGTTTGCAGTGGGAGCTTGCAGGCGGGCTAACAAAGGCACGGCTTGTGAGCCCAGGCCATGAGATATTTGTAAAATCTCCTCCTCCTCTTTTTCATCCCAGGAAGCAGATTCAAGGTATTCGATACAGGTTTCGGTGATCAACTCACAGCTGAGAGAGGTCGATGCTCGGAGAACACCAAGAGTTGACTTAACAGAGTCGAATGATTCTATAATCGACTCGCGAGGAAGATACATTAGCTTCAGCAGCCTGACATAATGGTCATACTCAACCCTTGGGCACTCAACTTGGATGCAGTTATTAGAAGGATTATCACTTTGAGCAAACAAGTCGGCAAAGTACTTGCTACCGCTTGAAAGGACAGACGAGTGGCAAGGAATCCACTCTGGCTGCTCGCCGATCCGTCTAAAGCAAACACGGACATCACTCGTCGTCTCATCAGCAACCATCTCCATGTGTGGACTAAAATGTATACACTGGACTGGAAATCACTGGCAACAGTTCTCCACGTCCGTTCGCGACAGAATTCCCCAAGCCTGCAGAAATTAAAAAGGAAGCACACTCAATTGATCCGTTTCAGGGTAGGGATATACTCTGATGATAAAACTTAACAAAAAAACTGCAAGTAAAAATACTCCGCAGCACACTTGTGATGAATGTTATCTTTTCTCGGAGAAAACGATACATTTCTTAACCACAGATACTTGAATCCGAGTTGGAGTCAACACTCGCTTAACCACAGAAACTAGGAACAGCGATTCATTTTGGGGGTACCGGATTAATTCAGACTTGGGAGTCCCCCCGAACCAGATCGATCAATCTCGGGGTTCGAGTTCCCTCCACAGATTCTCCATTCGATGATTCATTCACTAGTAGAAGCACAAGACAGGGGCAGCGTAGTAGCGTACCACGGTTACCGTCGACGTCGCCCCCACAATCCCCAGTCGCCGTCGCCTTCGGATCACCGCCGTGCCTCCACTGATCTCGCGGAGGGAGGGGAGGCGTACAGGTTGACGGCGGCGCTGCGGGGAGAGGGCGCGACGGAGCACGGCGGTGGAGGCAGATTTCTTTCTCTCCCTCCCTACTTCTGCTGGAAAGGGCTCAGGATTTTCTGTGGTCATTTACATTACACGCTAGTACAGTACTCCGTCTGTGACCATCTGTTGCTCATGAATACAAGGTTACATGTCATGAAATTTGCGGTCACAGGATTTGTTTTCAAAAATACTTTGTTACTCTAGTGACATAAATCGTATAATGAAATAATAATCGTGGTCAAAGGTTTGTGTGAACGAAATAAAACAAGCCTTAGTTGTCTGAACCGAGGGAGTATTCCAGTAGAACCCACCGATCCATTCGGGTCTCCATTTATTGTTTTAAATAAATAACGTGGACTTCAAAATTATGAATTTCAACAGTACCTTGCTGGAGTCAAAATACATCATTTGCTATTTCATGTTCTTAATCCAACGGTCCAAACAGATGATGGTACACTACAACACCCTGCTGTGCTGTTCCAACATGGAATGGAAATATGGAAGTCCCCATGCATCAGAACTTAAACCCATTATCAAATGGAACAAGACAACCAGCAGTCCAGCACAATCCTTCCAACCTCACCACTCCATCTAACCCATGGCCTTCAAATAAACTAAACAATATTCGTTTTTTTTTTTGACAAAGCTGTAACTGATACAATATTTTTGAAGTAAATACAAATGGCAAACACAATTATACACAGGAAAAAAAAACTTAGCAATAGGGCCACAAAATGGAACATGCGAGAGCAAGGCTATGCCCCTTTATCACGCAAAAATGAAGCAAACAACTAAGACTAGAGACATGGAATCAACACATTGGTGAGATTGTCCTAGTAGGGCTCCAGGGATTCGACAACTCTCCTTGCTTGTATTTGCAAGGCCATCTGCCTCTGCTCCGCGTCAAGGGTGGATCCGAACCGGCTCGCGGCCCATATGAGTGACGCGCACTGCTCCCCTAGTAGATTTCGCATCTGTTCGTGTATGGGAGTGTTTTCTTTCGCATAAACATGCCCAATTAGTAGCAGTAGAAACTCCCCACATTTCAATCTGCATTTAAGCACCAGATGAACAAAAATAAAGTCAATCCAACAATGAATAAGCATATTGGAGAAACAAATATACAAGTTATACTGTTTTTAATAAAGAAAGAGCTGTAGATCTCATAGCTTTGAAATGAAAACACAAAAGTGGGAATATTATTCAGTTGGAGGTACTAACGTTAACAAATGAGCCTAGTAATGAGTGTGCAGAGGTGAACTATACTCTTCAAGGATAGCTTTTTAGTGGGCATTTCTGCCACTAAGGCAGAAGATTGCCGCACTGGGCATTTCTGCCACTAAGGCAGAAGATTGCCGCACTGGGCATTTCTGCCGCACAACGGGATAACTACGCGCAGCAGATTGCCAGACGGCCTGACTGGGAGGGATTGGGCAAACATAGGTTGAGGATAACCAGGGACAGGTTAGATTGGTTGTTCTTGCTTGATTCCATAACTTACTTGGCGGACACATATATATATAAATATAATACCTTCTAACTTGACACCCAAGGCATTATACTTTCCTAATTCTTACCGTTCACAATTAACCTTTCCTAATCCTACCTCTAACTCATCTGGCCTAATTTAAGTCGCCCCCTTCATGACTTCCCTAGCCGACTCCTTCGCTGAGTCTCAAGCTGCTGGCTAGCAACCATGGTCTCGATGCCCCCCATAACTCTATGCCTCAGAACATCACGTGTCACCTCCACTCTACCCAATGCCACCAGAGGTGCTGCTTCAAATTGTGTTGTTGCTGCTGGATCTGACGCTGTAGGCGGTTCTCCTATCAAGATCGTTGCCACTCCTACTTCTATATGTGCCTCTCTTACTGTTACACCTGGCTGTGGTACCACCACCGCCACTAGTTGCGATGGTGCGTCTAGTTGGTCGGCCGTGATTCTTTTGGCTGCGCCCACTGTCGCCGCAGCGCTGATCTGCATCTCTGCCGCTACTACTTTGTCATATGGCACCGCTGCTTCATGCGGCTCTGCCACTGCTTGTGCCACAAAAGCTTCTGCCATCCTGCTTTCTTTCTTCACGACGATTTCTAGCATACGTGTCTTGAATTCGTCAAAGATGGGCTGAAGGAGACCTTGAATTTTTTCATGAAAAAGTCGGCATCGAAAGCCATGGTCCACAAAGGGATAACTACCATGCAGAAGATAGCCAGATGGCATGACTGTGAGGAATTGGGCAAACACAGGTTGAGAAGAAAGAATAACCAGGGATAGATTAGGTTGATTGTTCTTGCTTGATTCCACAACTTAGATGATGGACACATATATAATACCTCCTAACCTGACACCCAAGGCGTTGTAGTTTCCTAATTCTAACTGTTCTGAATTAACCATTCCTAATCCTATCTCTAACTCATCTTTCCAAATTTAAGTCGTCCCCTTCATGACTTCCCTAGCGGACTCCTTTGCTGAGTCTCATTGTGAGGCAATGTGCTCGTGTCCACAACACCAAACAACACTTTACACCATTTCATTTTGCTTGTTTATAGCTCTTTAAGTTATTGATGAGATATAGAAATATCAATCACATGCATGAAATATATTACTAACTATAATTCACATGGGACTGGGACAATAACTTTGGTTAAAACTGTTGGCCATGCATAGATTTGAAATAAAAACACTTCAGGAACAATCATTGTGAGGCAATGTGCTCGTGTCCACAACACCAAACAACACTTTACACCATTTCATTTTGCTTGTTTATAACTCTTTAAGTTATTGATGAGATATAGAAATATCAATCACATGCATGAAATATATTACTAACTATAATTCACATGGGACTGGGACAATAACTTTGGTTAAAACTGTTGGCCATGCATAGATTTGAAATAAAAACACTTCAGGAACAATCATTGCCTTATGTGCTCTTCTACTTGCTCGTCCTTCAAAAGCTCAGCAACCTTTTCAAGTCCACTGCATTCCTCAAAATCCTGCAGAAGGAAGCAGATATATATATATAAGATACTCCTACAGATCAGCTGAAGAAGAACTAACCAAGTTCGACAACTTATTTGATGTTATGTTTTATCATTTTCTTTATAAAGCAAACTCACAGCAACTATTAAGCATATTCTGAAGCAAAATTTAATACTTCAACATACTGGCACATCATGAAAGACAAACTATCAGGTCTCTGAAATGTAGTAACATGTCAAAATAAGAGATCTGGTCATTTCAGTCATGTCAGAGTTATCTTCTAGCTTATATTTGCAATTTTTCTCACACATTTAAAACACTCATCATCAATCCTCAGGAAACATCCATATATACAAGAGTTAAGACAATCATAACATGCATTCACGAAAAGAAATAAATCATACAATCTGATTTGAAGGTGAATCCAACATCAATGATATCAGAGCATCCAAGCACACCCCTTGCTCAGTTGGACCTCGGCTGGCTAATATACTCAAGAGTACCTACACCAACTGAAGCCGTTAACTGCATTTAGAAGAACCAAAGACAATGGTGGTCAAACTGAAAACAAATGAGTATTTGATACCTTCACAGCCTTGTACTTGTGGGCCAGAGCGGTGCATCGGTTATACAAAAGGCAACAGCCTTCCAAAACTCTAAGAGCTAGAGCAATTTCAGAATCCGTTGGGGGGCTCGTAATCTTGATCGGATCGACTCCAAATATATGATCCAATCTCACAGTAGGATCTTCCTTTGCTTGATGTAATGAATTCTGAAAGAGAACAGTAATAACTGTCACAGAACATAAACATGTCAGTAATCGCTACTTACGTGCCCACACACATATCAGATAAATGCATGTTAAAACACTGAATGGTGAAGTTACAGGCAAAAAAACTACAGCAAGGGTCGAATGAACATATGATTTACTGTACTAAGCTGAGACTGGGAGATGGAATAACTGCTAAAAGAAAGTAAGATTTAACTGGGCTGGGTGGATGACATACATATTTGGGGAAAACATCACAAAAACACCTATTCGGCTAGTTCTCTCCCTAAGTACATTTTAAGGGTTGAGGAAAATAGGAACCCTCTAGCAATCATGCATCCATTTCAGCAAGATTTTTTCCCATGCATAACAAGACAAGTCCAAACTAGAACCCAGCTATGAGGCCGAATAACAGATCAAGGAACCATTCTATTCGGGACATTTATCAACCTAATGCTGAATCGTGTATTCTGATTAACTGCACAATCCAAACTTGCGCTGATAGTAGGGATTACATTCTAACAAGAGGTTCATCAATGCTCCACTGGTCATTGCATTGTACTAATTGTAACGAGACAGCTAAAAGGATTCACCATCCAAATAGGAGTAATACGCACTTGCCCATTGCATTCCCTTGATATCACCGCTTATCCAGAATAACTCGGATCACATAAATGGGCGGAGAGATCGTGGTTACCTTGGAGATCGGGGATGGACTGGGAGTGGCGGAAGAGGAGCATCCGCGAGTCTTCGGGCGCGGCGGCGGTGGAGCGGAGGAAGCCAAGGAGGCTGCGGAGCCCCCGCGCGCGGAGGAAGGAGAACTCCGCCTTGGCGTCGCGCAGCCCCGCGCGCAGCGCCAGCGTCACCTCCCGGTACAGCCGCCGCCGCGCCAGCGCCTCCGCCATCTCCCCGCCTCCCTCCGACCTCGAAGATCCCTCCCCTCCTCCAGCATCCACCACCGCCAGCTCCTTCCGGCTCATCGCCCGCCTCCGGTCGCCGGCGACGTCGCTTCTCTCTCTTCCCCACTTCTTCAGAGCTCTCCTTTTTTATTCCCTCGGCTCATCGATGAAGGGGGCTTGAAGCCCACCGCCAGTTAATCAGGCCCAACGAGCCCGAAGCTGTGCCGGGCCAGAGAAGCCCAGGCCCAACGATCCTGAAGCGGCCGAGCGAGTGGACTGCTAGTGGGAGGTGAGATCCTCCTCGCGCCGCCAAAACCCTCAGAACCCCCGACCGAGGAGGCGCCGGCGGCGATGGCGACGCGGGCCAAGGACCTGGCGAAGCGGTCGACGAAGAAGTATGTGGAGGAGGCGCTGTACCGGCGACTGTTCCGGCGGGGGTCGACGCCGCAGGCGGTGCGGGAGGAGGTGGACGTCTTCCTCGACAGCCGGAAGCGCGCCTTCAAGTGGGAGGTCGGCGTATGCGTCCGCAGGCTACGGAGGCAGGAGCTCTACCGTCCGGCCCTTAAGGTCCAGCACTCTCTCCTTCCCCGATCTCGCGGTTTTCGTTTCTGCTTCGTGATGCCCTTGTCGCTGTGGACTAGATCTGGTGGTGGTAGTATGATCGTGGAAGGGGGTAGACATTTGCTTCAAAATCACTGGATTGTTTAGTATACTGGAATGCTTGATTTGGTTATCTGTATGCTCTCTAGACCTGAAGTATCATTGTGAGATTTTATTCATGTGCTAGTGTGACGATGTTGTCAAATTGCCGAGTGAAAACAATGATAAGTTTGGAAGCAGTGAAATGAAATGCCCATCGAGGTTTCTTTCATTTATATCTCTCTCTACCCAGTGTTGTTTTCTGCCAATAAGATAGGGTTCCTGGCAGTAGTTTAGTTGTGCAATGTATGCTCAGTGGTGTAGGATACATATAAATTCTGTCTTGGGAGTCATGTTTGCTTCTTTTTTAGGCGGAGTATAGGCTGCTGGAATGCAACAAATGCTGGATCGTAGACTTTGGCTGGTTCAGATAGTTATTTGTCCATAGATTTAGTCCCATTTTACTGCTGGAAGATCGCAGTATTCTTCACTGTACTAATAATGCTTGATTTCGGATGTATGAAATTACCATGATCTGCTCTGTGCGTGTGTGGCGAAGAAAAGTTGAGCCACCAGTTTCTTGCCTTTTTCTCTCACACACAACTAGGCTCTTAGTCTAATAATTTTCTTTTGGCACTGCCTCATTCTGAATAGGCATGGTTGTGTTATCACCTGTCATCATGAATAATCAAGGAGACCTATACTTCTATTTCTGTTGACATCCTTGCAAGTTACTAGACCTTTTGTGCGTATTTAATCTTATAGTAATCTTTATCCGGTGTGTTTTTGCGGTTAGTTGTTGTTTATGTTTTAAAAAGTTCACATACTTATTGGCAGTTAGAGTTATTAGTTAGCAAGCACTCCGTGACTAATTTTTTGTAGGTTTTTGGGTCATGTATGCTGTGCAAATAACCTCTTTTCTGAACCAATTGTTTTATCTATTGAGTTTTTATAATATGTTTTTTCATACTCAATGCAAAATTTTCACTTTGGTCTTTTCTTGCATTATAGTGGGCCCTCTCAGGCAAGTTCCTAACTGGTCATCTGAATTTTCTAGCGATGCAAACTGTCTTAATCAGACGTTTGTTTGATTTTTTGAATGAGACAGTTTAGATAATGTTTTTGCTGCATGATTTTAAACGCCTTATTCTCTTTGGGCCTTCGTTTTTTCTAGTAGGTTAAAACATTTATGTGACATTTAAGAACTGTAAAATCTCTATGTTATTTAACTATATCTGTGGATGCTACACAACAGAACATAAATGATACAACTGGTGTGTAACCGTCCATTGAACGTTATACTTGCATGACATTTTCACTTTAGTACTTTCTCTTCAGTCTTCATGAGGTTTACCAATGCTTGGTACTAGCTGGTTAGTTGTCTACCAGGTTGAAAATGTTAATTGTGGAGCAACCTCTCATCTGAATGCCCACCAAACTAGCAGTAGTATGTGGATGTGTATTTAAATGGTGTTGTGAGATTATCTCCCTCTTGTTCATGTCACAATTATGTGAACGTAAAAGATTTTCTGCTAATGGGTATTCGTTGTCTTTTCTTAGTTTACCTGGATCAGCTTCTATCTTTCTTTTCTCTGCTGAAGTTTATGTGATTGTTAAAAGCAGTTATGTCTTTTTGAAATGTATCGCTTGATATTATTATGATGTATTTTGTGCCAAATGAATCAGAACATAAAACACATATAGCATATTCAGATATATTTTTGAACTGGATATTCCAGATGGATTTTTTTTAATGTTGCATATCTGCTTGTTTTGGTTCTGAAATTGAGCTATATTCTGTGAGTAAGTTGAAATGGGCCCTTCTTTACCCCTTCTATTTGTTTATTTCTTCAGCTTACTGAAGTTATGAGCAGAAGAGGCATGAATCCTACAGTCAGTGATCAAGCCATCCGCCTGGATCTTGTTGCCAAATCGAGAGGCATCGCTGCTGCTGAGAAGTACTTCATGGACCTCCCAGAAACTTCTAAAACTCATTTCACATATGGCGCTCTTCTTAATTGTTACTGCAAACAGTTGATGACTGAGAAGGCTGAGGCCCTTATGGAGAAAATGAAGGAACTCAACTTTGCTTTCACTGCCATGTCCTATAACAGCTTAATGACACTATACACTAAGGTCAACCAACCTGAGAAGGTCCCTAGCATCATCCAGGACATGAAGGCAGATGATGTATTGCCAGATGTCTATACTTACAATGTATGGATGAGGTCCCTTGCAGCTCGTCAAGACATATCAGGGGTCGAGAGGGTGATTGAAGAGATGAAAAGGGATGGACGTGTTGCTCCTGATTGGACAACATACAGTAACCTGGCATCCATATATGTTGAGGCTGGACTGTTTGAGAAAGCAGAAGCTGCACTTAAGGAGCTAGAGAAGCGGAACACTGGCAATGATCTTGAAGCCTACCAGTTCCTCATTACATTGTATGGGCGGACACAAAATTTAGTGGAAGTCCATCGTGTTTGGCGGTCATTGAAGCGGAATAATCCTAGAAAGGCAAACATGAGCTATCTTAACATGATTCAAGTTCTGGCGAACTTGAAGGATCTGCCTGCTGCTGAGGCCTGTTTCAAAGAGTGGGAGGCCCGGTACATCCGTCCACCTAAGACTAAAGCAACTGATGCTGTGACAACTAAAACCTCTAAGTTGGACGAAGAATCTTCAACTAATGCATCCAATAATGATTCTGATGTTAAGGAAACTGAGGACAAGGGAACGGAGGAGCTTGACCTCAAACATCCTAAATATGACATCCGAGTTGCCAATGCTCTGATCAAAGCATATATTACAGAGGGTATGCTTGACAAGGCTGTTGCTCTCAAGAAGCGTGCCAAGATGCGCGGAGGAAGACTTAACTCTAAGACGTGGGAGATTTTTATGGAGCACTACCTCAAGGCAGGGGATCTCACAAATGCTCACTGGTGCGCCGACCGTGCAATCAAAAAGGGTCACAGCAGCGGTAGGATTTGGGTGCCACCACGTGACGTGACCGAGACCTTGATGGGTTACTTTGAGAAGAAGAAAGACGTCGATGGAGCTGAGAGTTTCGTCGAGGTGCTCAAAAAGGTGCAGAAAGATCTAGGGACGGTGGTGTTCGAACCACTAGTACGAACCTACGCAGCGGCTGGAAAGAAGTTCCCTGGGATGCGGCACCGTCTGAAGATCGAAAATGTGGAAGTTAGCGAGGAGACTGCCAAGTTGGTCGATTCCATCTGTGTTGATTGATCGATCAAGCATCCCACTTTGTTTTATCTCAATAACAGACAGCAGGATGTTTTCCATTGTTTTTCTTGTTTCACCTGTAAAACCTGTACGCCGGGATGTATACGGAAATTTAGCCTGACATTTATTTCTGTTCATTAGCTGCTTTTTCGGCCCATGGAATGAGGCACTCTGTTAGGAATGTTCTGCTTTTTTAGTTGTACTGCAGGCTTATCTGCGGTTAACTGAATGAATCAAACATCTGAACTCATGTGCTCTGACTACAGTGTCCCTATTTCTGTCATTTGATAGTCCTTGGAACGGAACTGTCATCAGTTATCACACAGCCAGACGCTCATTAGCAAAGCATGTAGTTCAGTATGAAGGTATAGTACTACAAAATATAACTGATGAAAGCTTTGGTATGATTCAAAGATCCTCTACGTTGATGCCGCAAAAAAATGCAACTCAGCTGTTGCAAAGCTTAGGGCATATCATCATACTCTGCTCAAACAAAGGCTGGTAAGCATGAAAGGCTGGTAAGCATGAGGGCAGTATTTTTGCTCCAGGAGCATATGCTCGTGGAATGAAAAGAATAATTAAGATTGTTTTAAAATCTGAGTTTTATTTACATTACATGTTCGTGTCTTGTTTGTTTTATATGAATTAAAAATGTAAATCTTGTCCTACAGAAGGCGGGAGCGAAATTTTCGGGGGCGCGTCGTTTGTGTGTTTCGCCTGGTGGGCTGGGCTGGGCTGGCTTTCCCTTGCTTGCGCACGGTCGCTACGATCGTGTTCACAACAATCACGAATTTGTGTGGTCGTGGGCCATGATCTCATGAACATATCATGTATCCGTAATCCTCAATTGTCACATGATTAGTTTTTTATTTGCAAACGCTTAAAAATGCTACCCCCAGTTCTACTTTAAGGACACGTCTAGCCAACGGCCACACGTTGCAAGTATCTGCCGCCTCACGTGCCGCTGCCGTCTCTCCTCCACCTCGCGCGGTGGCGCGCCTAGTCTCCAGCTCGACGTGGACCAGGCCGGCAGCGGGGGAGGAGCAGGGCCTTATGAGTCTGATTGTCGGTGCTTTATGGCAAGTTGGAGTGGCGACACACAATGTCTTTGTTTGTTGCGGTATTCGTCGAGCATCGAGTCTCAGTTTTCGGATGAAAATTCGAAGTCTGACCTTTATTGGATGGCTGATTTTAGTCATTTTCTTGTTAATGTCATTATCTGGATCTTTCTCGAGACTTTCTCCAGGTAAAAACCCATGATCTTTCTTTGGTGCTTAAATTGATTGACGACAATGCTTGTGCACAGTTGTGTTTTTTGGAGGCGTCGCACGTTGGAGAATCTCTTTCACGGTTATCGTCTTGACTAAATTTTAACATTATAATGTTACTGAGATATGATGTGTTGAGTATATCTTATTCTAATACCAATATACTCACATTATGTAAATAAAATGTGTTAACCTTTTGCAGATGCTTCGGGTTCACGTACAGTACATAATCGATCCGTCGGGAAGGCCCATGCGTGCGTGCATGTACATCACACGTGATGGCCGGCGTGGCAGGACAAGGAAGAAGCCAAGTACTGAAGCTAGATGCCATCGCCGACGATCTCTAGCTAGTTGGTATAGATAGAACATGGAGGCTGATCTTCTTTTTCTCTGAACATGACAAGATCGATCTACAAATATGTAGGTAATGCGTTTCAGAACCCCTCGCGTTTTTTGTCTGAATTCTGAACCTCTCGATCATGTTCAACTCCATTCCGGTTCCGGCGAGCCAAACGGGATCTCATCACGATCAGCCTTAATTTATACCCATCTCATATGGAATGTAGCGTGCTACTGCCTGCCCACTTGTTGCTTCTTTAGCTAAGACGACAGGTCGTCGACGAACACAGTGGCAGAGCACGACACGTCGGAACGGGGTAGGATCATGTCATATCACATTATTATCATATTTTTCCAGTAGCTGCGATGCGATCGTACGTCGCGTCGAAAGCTCAATTGATTTATATACATTATTCCCGATTGATCTACATTCTACAACGACCAAACGCAGGTTCATACAGTAGTGTACGTAGGCATGTTAGGTAATTATAAGTTGCATTCTTTTATTGTGATGTTAAGCTTCGTCGTCTCCATGCACACACTTGGACTTGGTGTACATATATTAGGCTATTAGCCAGAGTCGGGTTTGAGACCAGGATGGCGACATGCGGATGCATGCATCCACTCTCGATATATGGAAGCTCAGACCATGTTAGGTATGGTGAATTTGACAAACCAAATACAGCTAGTTACCCTACCCCCATTGTGTCGTCTCAGGTCTCCTAGGCGGCACCAGTGAGCAAGCGAACCCCGAGCCATCGTTGTCTTCGATTCAAATATAACCAATGATTTCTATAGTCTCTACATTATAAATATTTTGGCTAGACAAATCAGCTAGTTTGTCAAAACATTTTATATTACGAGACAAGAGTATTTTTAAGACATACTTCCTTTGTGTAAATTTCGTCTATCAATGGCGTACAAGTTTGACCATGGTTTGTACAAGTTTGACATTTTCACAAATTAGTACTATATTGATATATGCAATGAAAGAATTGTGTAAGACGAATCCAAAGGTATCATTCATACATTAGCAATTTCATATGTTTAGTATATACTTAATTTGAGACGGGGAGTATATGTACTTTTTTTTTGTTAATTCGTGGGTAAAAATAGACAAAAGAATCAGGTGTGATGTAACCCCGATCAGAGGATGTAGAAGAGCTCCGAAGATGCATGATATGCGATCATTGCGAAGTTTGTCCAAAACCATGTTACACCTCGTGTTGTTTGACTCTCAGCTGGTGTGGCCACCGCGGACTGTCGGCTAATCTTACGTCGAACACGTGATTAGCAGGTGAGATCGATCCTGTTAATCCGCCGGATATACATCGCCAGCCGCCCAGCCACGTCAAACAAATATAAAAAATACTGGTCTCACTCTCACTCACTGGGAAATGGGAATTGATCCAAGCGGCCGTCTCGGACAGTCCCGTAGAGCTCTTTTTTTTTGACAGGATTCCCGTAGAGCTCTTGTTCCAAGGGGGCACGGGCACCCTCGATCAATGTAAAAATATGCACGAATTTTTCAAAATGGAAATTCGGCTAAAATGAACCGGTTGCTACATGTTACCCACGCGTCAATATCACATAAATATTGCAGAAGGTCCCTTTGTAGCACATTTTACTCGTCAACAAAAACTAATACTAGTTTTTTATAGCATTTCAAAACACCCTATACAACATAAAATGAACCATAAAACCTCTTCTTTACTAGTGCATGTCTAGATACATGCTCTTTCTAATAAATCATCTAATTTAATTTGGACGAGCGTGCGCCGTACCGGTGTATCTGCTGAAGGTGCAGGTCGGTTTGGCGTTTGGTGTGGCACGCGAATCCTGGCGCCACCGCCGCAACGGAGCGGCGCCGCGTGGCCTCTACCGGAAAAAGAAACAAAAAGCTGGCTAGCCGGAGAAGGAGGAAAGGCTTTCCGTACCTGGCCGTCCGACGGCCGAACCACGGCGACGCCCATTCCATTTTCGCTACCGCGGCGGCATCCCTCCACCACCCGCACCCTCTACCCCGCCCCGCGTATAAATACTCCACTCCCCCGCCGCTTCCGCCTCCCTCCCTCCCCCCTTCGTCGTCCTCCTCCGTCCCGCCCACCGCCGCCCCTCCGATCCGATCTGCCCTGCCCTGCCCACCACGTTCAACTTCGGCAGGTAATCCCGTGACTCTCCCAATGCTTTTCCTCCTTCCTTTTCGTCCCGTTTCGGGGCAGAGCCGCCGGAATTCTGCTCCGGACCGGAGGACCACAGCCGCCCTCCGCCACTGGGATTGGTTCTCACGGACGGACCGGGTGCGCGTTCATGTGCAGTTACGGGATTCGTAGGGCCCCTGCCATGAATTGGGGGGTCTGGACCGGAAAGCTAATTATTGGGCGCACCTCCATGATTGGAGGAGTATGATTCTTCTGTTCCAAAGCTTGAATCTTTCTTTTGCTCCACCTTCCGCACGATACAGTCGCTCATCAAGGTTCATGAAACCGTGGCATGGCAGCGACTAGTCTCTCGTCTTCTCTGTGCGACCGACTGCTTCTTACTTCGTTCGCTAGCCACAACAAGTTGATTTTTTTTTCTTGTTATTTTCTGCTTGGATCTCTCAGGAGGAGTTACTGAATTATTGCTCTAGCGCGGTTAAGAACTGTCAAAACTCGCAGTGGGGTCGACGGACGTACTAGGTTAGGTTAGAACACCCGGTTTCGATCCGGTCGAGATTTTTGCAAGGACGCCTTAATTACTCTCTCCTTGCAGCTCCACAATAATTGTAGACGACTGGCCGGATAGTCTTATTCTTTATGAGTAGTAGTAGTAATACAGTTGGCTGGGATCATAATGGTAGCTTTGCTTCCTGTCAACTGAATATGCTGCGTTTCAAATTCATGTCAAAAATTGTTGGTTGGTTGATTAATTACACGAACGTGATTCTGTAAGCGAAAATGGACGTTTGCGCCCACTTGTCTTTGTATAGTCGTTCCTGTGACTGTGACATGTTGATTTTGACATTGTATATGTTTGGAGCTCATGAATTAAGTTCTGACTGTAACTGCATATTGACAGCGAGAACCAAGTGACCATACAGACCGCACATTTTGATTCAGCTCATCCTTCTACGATTGGTTGTATATGTTTGACCGCTTGACAAGGACTGACGAATTAAGCTCTGACTGTAACTGCATATTGATAGTGAGAACTGACTGACTATACGACACACCTCTATTTGTAATTTAAACTGATTTTGAGTTATGACACTGAGGTTCGAGGTGTTAGGGATTTTCCTTGTTAGGCTCTACATCCTTGATCACCTTATTAAAGTTTGTCGCTTGTTCCACTTAACATCCACAACCTTTTTTGAGTTCTTCAAGACCATCTCCTGGTTGATATGATGTGTCTGCACAATATGATTGCACAAAGTGCTGAGGTGTACTAAGCAGAGCGGTGCCTTACAAAGTTCTTGCATTTTATTGCACCTTCATCTCAGCAATTACATCAGAATCTGACATTTCTAGTTATGCTACTGACACATCCTTACATTTCCTGGCAGATTAACATATCCAAGTCAAGATGGTTAACTTTGGGAAAAAGTTGATGGCTGACCAAGTCCCGGAATGGAGAGGGTATGGTGTAGGTTCCTTTTAGTAATCTGTATCAACGAGTTCTCTAAATATTCTTCCATATAGCAGTTCATGTCAACTGCATCTAAGTAAAGTTATCTTGATTTTCTTATCATGTTCACCAAACAAGTAGATAATGGAACATTGAAATCATGGAACCATGATTGTCTATCATGGTCAACCATCTTCGTTCTTTACTATGATACATCACATCAATGAGCATTGCCAGTATACCAATCTTTTAGCTTGAGTTGCTTATGTGGATGTTTGCAGGTACTATATGAACTACAAGCTAATGAAGAAGAAAGTAAAACAATATGGACAACAGCTCCAACAGGGGGAGAAAGATCGTCGCCGGGTTCTCAAGGATTTCTCAAAGATGCTTGATGATCAGGTAACGCTGAGAGATAGATCTCCAGGCAGATTCTCTACTCCATTCCCCTGATCTTCTGTTAACTTGCAGATATTTGTTTCTCTATTTTGTGGACAGTGCAGTGCCAGGGCTGTAACCCTTGGCTCTTGGGGCTTAAATACATTATTATATATAAAATTTGCACTGCCTTCTAGTTTTCTCATGGCCTAACTAAACCCACATCCTCAACATTGCACCGCCACTGTGTGTGGATATTATCTGAGCATCATCTGGTGATCACACATGCTCATATATACCAAATTATCCACATGTGGCATTGTGACCTCAGTTACCAAAGGTAGGAACTCAGTAGGTCTGCACTTAGAATTTATTTGTTTGGCAAGGCCATGCCGTGTACGTAATGACATGTCGCAACGTGTACATATCTGACATTATGCTAAGGCATGTTATTAAGACCTTACAAATCAAACATTTCTTTTCAGTGACCTATTAGGAAATGTTCTTCTGTGTTTTCGGAATGTATGCTTTCTTTATGCAATCCATGTATCAGTATGTCCAATATGTTAGTCTGTGCTAAATCATCTTGTATATTTGTTGAACTTATATTGATGCGAGACATCTTCCGTCACTCCAATCGTCACTCCTAATGGAGAATCCTAAATAAGCCACATCACCATAAAAATTAATGATTAGAAGTCAACTTAAAGTTATTAAACCTTTGATGCTAAATATTTTTCTGAAACTTAGAAGGACAGAAATAAACTGTTCTCACTTTTTCATGAAAAAACATCCTTACACCCACTGTTATCAGTGAGAGTAATAATAAAAAAAAGACAAAGCACATGTGACATCACTAGTTTCGTGAAATTGTTCCCTCTAGTGTCTACTTACTTTTCTGATGGATTACTTTTTGTTGATCAGATTGAGAAGATTGTCCTATTTCTGTTGGAGCAGCAAGGAATGCTGGCAAGCAGGATAGAAAAGCTAGGAAAACAAAGGGCGATACTGGCAGAACAGCCAGATATATCGGCCATTGCTGAGCTGCGAGAAGCTTACAGAGAAGTTGGTCTAGACCTTATCAAACTTCTCAAATTTGTTGATCTGAATGCAACTGGCATTAGGAAAATTTTGAAGAAGTTCGATAAGCGGTTCAGTTACAGATTTACTGATTATTACGTGTCAAGTAGATCAAATCACCCATACTCTCAGCTACAGCAGGTCTTCAAACATGTGGTAATGTACTGTCTCCAGAATTAAGTATCATTCAAGTTTCCGGTTGTACACTTCATTCATTTCCATTTTGTATACCAATTTTTACTTCTTAACCTATGCTTTTGCTTTTCCAATCCCTTTAAGCTCTGAGAATACTTCATTTTATCTTACGATCTATTGTGCAACCAGGGTGTAGGAGCTGTCGTAGGTGCCTTGTCACGTAACCTTGTTGACCTTCAGGAGCATCAAGGAAGTTATTTGTCTATTTATGACCAACCAACTACTGCTCTTAAGGTTTGTTGTTTTCTGTGCTGCCGTCCTCATGCCAAAATCGATTAACAATATGCTTAAACATTCTCTGAGAGCTATTCTTGATCACTATAGGACCCAATCATTGACATGATAAATTCAACAGTGGATAAGTTAACACGCTCTACTAATTTTCTGCGGTTTTTGGGGCAACATGCTCTTATTGCGCAAGAGGAGTCTCCTAGTACAGCAGGAGAGGAAGAAATAGAGGATCAGAAATATCATTTCATATCTCTTATGTTAAATCTGGTGAACACATTCCTTTACATGGTCAACACATACATTATTGTGCCAACTGCAGATGACTACTCAGTGAGCCTTGGGGCTGCATCTACTGTTTGTGGTGTTGTTATTGGTTCAATGGCTGTTGCACAAATATTCTCCTCAGTGTACTTCAGTGCGTGGTCCAATAAGTCATATTTTAGACCACTTGTTTTCAGCAGTATCGTTCTTTTCTTGGGCAATATTTGCTATGCAATGGCTTACGACATGAAGTCCCTGACTGTACTTATCATTGGCCGCCTACTCTGTGGGTAAGTACCTACACACGGAGGCATCTGTTTGCTCCAGTATGTTCTATGAAATTGGTAATACCTGCATTTTATGTCTAATTGTGTATCATTTCTGCTCTATGTTTTCCTGGAAGATCAAAAAAATCCTGAACCATGAGACATCATCAATAATAACCTGCCATTTGTTTGTTAAGTTATCGTAGGAAAACAAGTTATTCTGTGGAAAGTGTCTTACTTCCAAAATAGTATTGACAGGGAACTGTTTCATACAATTCAGAATGTGTCATATCATTTAGGTATGTAAGAGATATAGGTTGAACATTCATGTGCAACACTACAATTGCAAAGTTCTCAATCATTATGTACATAGGAGATATATGCTACTCCCTCCGTCCAAAAATAAGTGTCTCAAATTTATCAAAAAGAAGATGTATCTAGACAAAACCATGTCTACATACATCTTCTTTTTGACAAACTTGAGACACTTATTTCTGGACGGAGGGAGTATTGAATTTTTAAGTAGTTACGTGATTTCTGGGACTTTTCGCTGTTCTGCTGTTCGGCAAATCTTTTAACAAATTCTGTGTGCCAGTTAAGTTATCGTCTTGTGTTTCATGTTCAATGAACATGTACTTCTTGTTATGCAGGTTGGGTTCCGCAAGAGCTGTCAACCGCCGATACATTAGTGATTGTGTTCCTTCAAGGATACGCATGCAAGCTTCAGCAGGATTTGTTAGTGCAAGTGCACTTGGCATGGCTTGTGGGCCAGCACTGGCTGGTTTACTTCAGTGGAGATTTAAGATCTACATGGTAACATTCAGTCAGTCAACTCTACCTGGTTGGTTGATGGCTGTTGCATGGCTACTGTACTTAGTTTGGCTATCAATCTCGTTCAAGGAACCAAATCGTGCTGAGGTCGATGATACCCCAAGTCCTGCTTCTCGTAAGTCTAATATCTAGTGTGTTGCTGCATTATCACTGTTTGGGCTGGGCATTGTAATGGAGATTGTCTCATGTATAATTCGATTTAACTGGATAGTCGTCATGATTTCAGGACAAAGAGTGGATATCGATCAGGTTGAAAATGGACTTGCACAGCCATTGCTCGGGGATTCTAAGAATAAACAAAATGAAGACGACGACGATGATGATGATGATGATGATGAAGACGGTAGCGAAGAATCTACACAAGATTCTCGCAAGCCTGCAACTTCGATTGGTTCAGCATACAGATTGCTCACTCCATCAGTAAAAGTATGTTTCTGCTACATAATTGAGAGTTTTCTTGTTTGTCTTTTCACCTGCGTGCTTAGAATATGTTGGGATAGAATGGTGAAGTACTGGAAGTACATTACATATAACCTCAGTTTGTTTTAGTGTCTACTTTTTTCGATGACCTTCAGATAGGTTTTTCTTTCTCATATACTTTAACCAATAACAAAGGAAGTGCAGCAGTAACTTGCTGTTGTATTATCTTAGTTGGCTTCATGGTAGATAGTTTTGGTTAGTCCAACTTGCCTCTGCTATTTCAGATGGACACGGAAGAAATTTTGAGTGAAGGAGTGTGTTGTTTTTCCCAAATAAATTGAATACAGTAGGATGATAGATTGGAAGAAATTTCTGTGTTTTCCCCGATACCTTCATTTACGTTCTCGGATTCCAACACCACTATGCAGATTTGATGTAGATCGTAGCCCAATTATTATTTTCAAGCTAGCTTACCTTAATCCAAGCAAAGTCTGCAATCATGTCTCGATTTTTAAGCTCTCTAGAATATCATTTGTTTCATTTTGTGCACACGTTCACATAATGTACTTTGCTCATATAGGTCCAATTGTTGATATACTTCATGCTCAAGTACGCGATGGAGATTTTACTTTCCGAGTCAAGTGTTATTACCAATCACTATTTCCAATGGAATACAAGCTCAGTGGCAATATTTCTGGCGATTCTTGGCTTGACAGTACTGCCTATTAATGCTGTTGTTGGGACATACATCAGCAACATGTTTGAGGACAGGTTTGTTAATTTCAATAGTTTTGAGCCCTTATTATTTTTGTGTTCACCATAGGCCCATTAGAATCAAGGGTTTTCTGCCACCGTTCCAACAGAAATTGCAGATTTGCACCGCCTTATTAAGTGTCACTAATGTTCTGACAGGCAACTCTTGATGGCTTCTCAAATTACACTGCTAGTAGGCATTATTTTCAGCTTCAAAGTCACCAGTACATACTCTGTCATCCAGTATGTCATCTCAGCACTCATTACATTTGTGTCTGCTGAAGTTCTCGAAGGTAAGAATTCCATTTTACATTCTAGGTCAAAATATTCAGCGACGCAGTGGAGACCGTCTAAATACCATATTGCCAAAATGCAGGTGTCAACCTCTCCCTCTTATCAAGTGTTATGTCGTCGCGCCTTTCCCGTGGCACGTACAATGGTGGGCTCCTCTCGACGGAGGCTGGGACACTGGCGAGGGTGGTTGCCGACTGCACCATCACTGCGGCAGGTTACCTGGGCATCGGGAGCCTCCTCAACGTCACGCTGCTGCCCTCCCTGGTTATCTGTGCTGCATCGATTGCGTGCACCTTCTTGACCTACAACTCCCTCTTCTGATGGCAATGACGACTCAGATCATATTATTGTAGATGCCTTTACCATATGCTCCAGATTGGAGAGCTCTGCTTCTGTTATTGCCCGAAGGGGCAATTGTTATATGCTGGTCTGTTACGTTAGGATATTTTCTGACTTAGAAATTTTGATGGGTTTTGGTCTTGTGAGCACAGTAAGCAAATATTTTTGGTGGCTGATCAGCACATGGCTGTTTCCGCAACTTGGTAGCAAAGCTGCACGTTCTGTGTTTGATGAATTCAGTCTGTTCATTTCCTCTACAGTCCTACAGAGACGTCTAAGCAGCATATAATGCAAATCCTGAAATGGGGTATTGCAAGTTGTAATCCTCTTAAGATTAGGATGCACAACATGAGAAAGGAAAGGGCAAGGGCTAGCTTGTTTTCCCAAATCCAACATGATCAGGGATTGCAGTTGATTGCCAACTGGGATGCCCTCTTGCAACGCCTACGACCGAGTACCTTAAAGGTAAAGCCACTTGATGTGGCCTCGATAAGAGGATATCTCCACCTGTCTCCTAGACCCCCCAAAACCCTCACGGCTCTCCTGAAATACATACAGATCTACAAATTTGGGAACTCCTAAAATGACCACTCCTCCGGCCTCCCAACTCCAAATTGACAGTCGCAAAACAGGCTCCCAAACCCATATATACACGGAGCTGCCACCCAAGCCCAAGGTTGTGCAAAATACTGAATTATTGATTTTCCTTGGCAAAGTAGGAAAAGATTTTCGAACAGGACAACTCATTCATCAGTGTTTTCACTTCCACATTACACATTTTACTCGCAAAAGTAAACGTACCACTACAGAACATGCAAGCTTCGACGCTTACAAGTTCGCCAACTAACTGCGAGGGGGTAACGGCAGGACGCCTTCCTTCTTGGCCATTTCATACAGAGCTATGGCACAGAGCACCTTAGCGTCGGCTGTCAAACGCCAGAGCTGTTCATATGGAACCACCCGCAGCTTGATAAGCTCGCCATGGTCTCGTAGGCCGGTTTCCTTCCCTTGGAGAGCCTCAATGGTCTCCTCGTCAGCATGTCCTCTGTATAGGAATAGGCCAATCGCTTCATCGCACCCACCCTAGTAAAAAGCAGACATAAAGAGCTTAACAAGGAGTATGTGTAAGTACTGCCAAGCAAAAAAAAAGGAGCAAGTGTAAGTTTTCAAACAAGGTCTCAAATTCCACACAGATCCAGAAAAGATTTGTTTCCAGTTTCTGGCCAAAAGGTCGACCTTTATGTAATTATTGAAGAGAATCACAGGTAGGAAAGGTATCCCAGCAGATCTAATTCCCATCACTGTATGGGATTGTTGCAAAATAGCTACGAAATATTCTGTCACATGCCAGCAAGATAACAGGACTACCACTGATTCACTGAGTCCCAAAGTAATTGCCAGATTGAACTTTTTTATGTTTCGGAAGAGACCATTATTTTTTTGCTGTGTCGACAATGTGGCTATCAACAAAACCATGATCAGGCAGGGTGCTCCAAACAACCTATAGTATTATCATCAGGGTCGGTCTATGCACTTAATCCAAAAACATTTTCTTTGGCTAAATTAAGTTAAACTGGTTATTTTATTCTTTTCTAGAACACAAGTTATGGCAGATTGCTATAAGACATAAGAGAATGGAATATTGGTCAATTACCGGAGATGGAAACACTCTGCATCCAGTAGCAGGGTCCAGCAGTGCAGTAAGATCAACCATGTCCTCCAAGTTTAACTTTATACCAGTTTCTTCTTCGACCTGTGAGCAATTAACATATCAGTACTGATGATATGTTAACTAAACAATTGGTACTTCAAAAACTCTGCAGGATATCTGCCTGCAATAGTGGTATTTGTTGATGGCCTGTGAATAAACTTTAATTGATATACACTACATATGGGGAAAAGAAGATACTGACCTCTCGGACAGCAGTGCCAACAAAATCGCCTTTTTCATCATCTAACATCCCGGCTGGTAGTTCCAACACAAACTTCCCAATAGGAACTCTAGCCTGAAATTTTCATAGGGGTCAACAGAAGGCTTGGCTCTCTGATATACCAAACACCTGCTGCAAGTCACACTAATATACCTGTTCAGTAAGAACGGTGTACGTTTTCCCTTTAGACTCTAAAAGGATCAACACAGCAACAGCAGGCCCTCTTGCAAAGACAATTCCTGGAACCTAAGTATATTGTTAATCGATAATATGAACAAAACTGTAATCTTGGCCTCTTGCTAATGCTGCACACCCATCACATCCGATTTTAGAAGGTAAAACAGAGTACCAATTAATATGACAAAATGTCTTGAATAGAGGTTTCGAAAGCATACATCAGTCTTTTCTAAGACTATCATGCTAGTGCAGTGCCAACATACGTTATATGTTCCGCTTTAGTGACTCCTGATAATCTCTACTTATGTTGCTCCAAACCATGTGTGTACAATATATTAAAAACACATGTGCCTGAGCCATACTAGTAAGAATAAACTATGAATCACAAATTGCATACATTTTATTGCAGAAACAGCAGTTACTATCAATAAATTCTTGATACTCAAACTGGAAGTCCTTAAGTAGAATTTGGAACATTATATCAGCGCCGATGATAATCCTAGTCCCCCTGAGGAGCAAAAATTGTGATCACCTTGGCTTTGGTCTCCTCGTCAACGATGTCGGCTTTGAACTTGAGAAATCCCACACGCTCCCCAAACATGTCAACCCCCTGCACATGACATTACCCAGCAGTCAGCGCAGCAAGATTTTGGAGTGAGGACTTGGTAGCACCTCACTCACCTGGATAAGGATGTGCGTGAGGCTGAGGTTGCCGTAGGCGAGCACGCCCTTCTCCGTCTGCAGGTTCTCCAGCCACCGCCTGAAGAGCGCGGAATCCAGCGCCTTCCTGAAGTCCGCCTCCGGGAGGCCCGGGGCCGCCACCACGCGGACGGGCCCCGCCTCGCCGGGAACCGCCACGGTGGCGCTCAGCTGAGGCGCCGCCGCATCTGACGAAGAGGCCATGCGGACGCTGCCGCTCTGCCGTGAGAGGAGGAGGGGAGCGAGAGGAGGCGGCGGCGCGCGGCGACCGAAGCCAAGCAGATACTGCGCTGTGCGTGTCGCCGCGGCCATTTTTGTCTGTCGCCGGAAGCTTCTTTGCAGCACGCGAGCCATCTGCCCCTTCACATGGGCCGGGCCAGAGAAGCCCATAATAGGAAGGACCGAGCCCACTTAGCTACTCGAGCCCAAGGGCCCACTTAGTTTCTGTAACCTCGCTCGGTGCTGCCTCTCTCTACCAAACCCGCCTAGCAGTTGCGGCGGCGGCAGGAACCAGCGAGCGAAGGAGCGGCAGCGGCGGAGGAGATGACGGGGAAAGGTGTGCGGCGGAGGGAGAAGAACTACCGGGCGTCACACGGGGGCGACACGCGCCTCCCCCCGCCGCCGAAGCAGCGGGAGCTCGACGCGCTCCCGGCCAAGCTCCGCCGCCTAATCGCCATCCAGAACGGCGGCGGCAAAGCTGGCGCCGGCGCCGGCGCGGACGCATCCTCAGGTGATATTTACTTTTCCCGTAAAAATTCAATTGCAGAGTGGCTATTGCGTGCACCTCCTCTGACTGTTGGTGGTGCTGCTTGCCCAGGAGGAGCTCCAGGGAAGCAAGGCACCGATGTGACGGGGAAGAACAAGGATGGGAAAGATAAGGTAATGCGACACATGAAGATAAGCCTTTTTAGCAAACTAAATTAACTTGCTAAAAAACGCTTACATTGTGGAACAGAGATAGTAGTATTTTTATTCGTTTGGTAGAATTCCAATTTGTTTCTTGCCTGCGGTGCACTTACTATGTTCACCTGATTCACAGTACTATTATAGTTTTTGATATTTGTTCTGATATCTTGTTTAGCAATGACAATCTACTGAAATGCGATGTATTAGCTTCTGTTGTCCATGCCGTGATTTGTAGCTGGTAATTTTCATGTAGAAAACTAAGAAGCAGGCCTTGGAGACTGCTGCTGATATCAAAGCAGCTGACGCAAGAGGCGAGGATGGACCGGTAGCCGATGAGAATGTGAATGCGGATGGAAGCAAGAAAAAGAGGAAGCGTGGGAAGGCTTTGGATCTTCGTTTCAAGGAACTTGATGCAAATGTCTCGGTTTCGAAGAAGCAGAAAAGGAAGAAGTAAGTTAATGTTTGTTTGAGTCGGATTTATGTACCTTTGCATGATTATTTGGTTGCCTCATGTAAATAAAATGCCAAACTTCTTGCTTCAAGTGATGGTAAAGTTGATCGTGTTTATTTTGGAAGTTGGACATATACTCTAGTAGAAACCGGCTAAAGAAAACCGCCATGTTTACTCATTTGAAGGTGGAAGTTGAGAATAACGTATCGTGTGATTTCAGACATCTAGATGAGAAGAAAAAGAAGCGCAAGTGCAGTAAGGTTGTGACTCATGTGGAATTCCCTGGACGTGAAAAGGTCAAATTTGGTGAAGTCGTCGAGGCTCCACCAAAGTTGTCATTTCCGAAGGTGCCTTCTCTTCTCACATCCTTCTGTGTGAACGTGTGTACTTCATTATTTCCTAAATTAAACGAATTAAATATATGTCTTCTGCTTTTGAAGCGCAAGAGCCCTTTGGATGCTTCTACTGAGAGGCTAAGAAAAGAGGTGGTCCAGAATTACAGAAATATCAAAGGCTGGACATCAAGGCCTGGACTCCAGCTTCCTACTCTAGTTGATTAAATATATGTGTAACCATGTATCTTGTACCTTGTTTTAAATCGGAGTAGCTTATAGAACATGTTCTGTGTACTCTCTTGCAAGCAGTTGTGAAACAAAACATTGTTGTTTGGTTCCAGTTTGCTTGTACATTTTGCTTCCCCAAAGCGATCATTATATTATTCTCAGGAACTGAGAAATGTGAGATATACAAGTATATGGATTATTTGTTTTTGAAATGGCAATAGGATCATAAGCAGACATCCCAACAAAGTACAAATTAGACTGGCAATGCTGCCTTGTCAAAAAATGATTGGAAATATATGTATTACAGTCCAACAACAATGGATCTAGTAGCTTCTTCAGCTATTCAAGCTGAAATTTTATGCGGGTAAACAATCAGATGGAGGCCTTTATCCATGTGCAGAGTAAACATTGTTTTGTATACTGGACCCTTGGATTCATCTTCCAGTTTGAACCTAAAGAAATTTATCAGGGTGGCAGCCACAATTTTCATCTGCCTCTATGCAAATTCTTTCCCCAAGCATAAGCGCCTGATCATGGAAATGAGACTTGTTAAATGAAAATGTCTTTCTAAATTCTTAAGAAAAATAAATTAGCTTCGCTTGTGTTTGTGACTTGACAACTGATGTTCACATCGTGCATAATTTTTCTGTTTTAGCAACTGATTTAACCACTAATGTTGATGCTACATGCTATCTACTAACTCCTGGCGAGTATCTGGTCACATGCACCTAATTTGTGGGGTTGGACATGTGGCTGCCACCTTCACTGCTAATCTACTTGCACCTCTTTTAAATTGCTCTACATCTCTCTCTAGTTAATCATACTACGGCTGTAGCTTTTTGATCTTATGAAAGTGGGTGATATGGCTAGCAGGTTAGTATTGTTCACTCGGTCACAACGCGCGCGTACGCGTCTGGCTGTAAAGACCGCCGTACACATAGCGCGTCACAGGTGGCTACAGGGGCCACGCTGCACGGAACAACATATGTGCGCTGCCAGTGTATAGTCCAATGCACATTGTACGGCCATGACGGCCACCATCTTGCAAGACATGCACGTGATATGTTCCATGTGAGGGGTTTGCTAATTCCAGATGTCTCCAATTCCTATAACATATCTCTCCAGCTCTCCTTAACCATGATATTCAGGTATGTGCTAATACATATTCCCGACAATACAAGAATCGGTGGTAAGACATCAGAGAGGATGGATGGACACCATATTGGTGAAGATAGAGTGGTATATGAAGAGGGAGACAGATGGAGAACATTAATCGCACAAGTGGTAATTGGTGGAGTACCCATGCTGTCTACATGAACTAAATGCACATGGCTCTGCATAACGCTGCATTATTATTAAATGCATTGCATACACTAGAACCTCATAGGTTGTTTCATGAGAAATATGCAATATTCAAGAGATTAAGGTTATATTGATGAGTATATATGTCTTGGTGAACACCAGTGAAAAAGAGGCTCCTACATCTACAAGATGAAGAAGCTCTTAGATTCATTTGTTTGTGCTTTTACGTATGCCATTTGTATGGGTAACAATCCAGATTTGATTAGTTCAGTTTGATGCTTTCTGGACTAAAAACATGGAGGAACGGTACTACCTAGGATCAGCAAGGGGGATCTAGCTGAACAGCATCCAAAACATAGAAATTTGGGGTTGACATTGCATCGGTCTATGACTCTATTCATTGGGTTTTTTGTCCCAAAGATTAGTCATCGAGGTTCAGATCCTCGGACGCACCTTCATACCATTGGAACTCCAGGATATGTTATAAAAGATAGCAAGAAACGATGAAGAGTGAAACGATCAAATCAACGGGGACACGAGATTTTAACGTGAAAACTCCTCCAAACAAAGGAGAGGAAAAAACCACGGGCGCCAGTCATCATGAGGTTACAAACGCCGCGGGTTTACAATGTGTGGCTTACCCCAACAGGCGACTTACAAGATGTATTTATAGAGGGCATAAACCCTAAGTCGGTTGTGATCCGACTCGGACACGATCCGTACCGTACCGCGGGGCCTGCCACCCCCGCGAGCGTAGGATGGGCCGGTGGACTAACTTCCTCGCTACGCTACGGCCCAAGCCTCCCGACGACGGGTCTCCGCTTCGCTCCGAAGTTAACCGCTCACTTCACTTAATCATATGAATTTGGATCACCATAAAACAACAGGATAGAGCCAGAGTGTCTCAGTAATCATAACATGGAGGTACTGCATTTTGTCGCTAGACCTTGTTTCAATCTTGCGGTGAACATTTCCGTGTTGTCCTTCTGCACACACTCGATAGATTCTCTGATTTCAAAATGCAATCTTATCCTGCACTATAGGGTCACCAGTAAACAGTTTTGCACTTTTTTTTAGAAACACAATACAACATATACGCTCACATGCACACGCACACGCTCACGCATATAAACACACACACGCACCCTACCCTATGAGCACCTCCAAAATTGAGTTTTGAGATTGATGAAGCCACCACGGGCGTCTCGCTGTCTACGGGGCCGTCGCCTCCCACTGAAAGAATATTCCGTCTAAATGCAACACACAGACGGCAAATCTGGGGTTTGAACTCTGGTGGGTTCAGGGTATAACCACCCTGCTAACCATCCAACTACATATTGGTTTGCAACAGTTTTGCACCTTTATCAGGTTACATGTACAAGTATTGCCTATATATGCGGCCTCATCTGGCGTCACATACAAATATTGCACGTGCAAATTTTGAGTTTGATAAACTGTGTTGAGGTCGGTCTGGAAAAGAAGTAGGCATTTTTACCAGTTTCCTCTCTGTTTCATGATGAAGAGTTTGAGTGTCTGACGTCCGACACGTACAATGGGGAATTGGGGATGTTCATACTAACAAAGCCGGATTCAAAACTGAACTTTCAGTTCGACGGAAACTAGTAGCCTGAAAGTGCGGTAGTGTTCAGTGTTGTGTGGACCCGTTCTCGCTAGTTGGACTCGTTAACATAGTACCTTCTATTGATGTACATATTTGTGATGTTTTTCAGGCTAACTTTATACAGTAGAAATGCAGAATATTATTGTATCTTTGGAAACAACTTCAGCAAGTCAGAAGTCATGCGAAGCGGTGACATGGCTGATTCAGTCGACATGAGTTCAGCATACTGGATATGCCACCCACGAGTGCAAAGACAATATTGAGCGTGACATTAGTCAGTCTGCGAGAGTAGGGAGGTCCAGAGGAATAGATTGAGTTCGGTCGTGGACGTGTTGGACAAGCTTGAGGTCGGGCAAGAGCAGGATGCATGGACTAGTTGGATGACACCGTAGTGGGACGTCGTGTGGGTGCTATGGAGCTTTCGGGATTTAGAGTCCGAGTGGGGATTTTGACTCAAGTGGAATATGCTATCAAAAATTGGTTCTAGTTCAGCCCGATTTATCCTTTTTTTTTTGTCCGCACAAGTTTTTCTCTTGAGTTAGATGCGATATGGAATTAATTTTCTAGGAGTTCAGGGTTCATTTCAAACTCAAATAAGTTTTAAGATGAAAAGTGAACTTCCCGAAAAGTTTAGAAATGAAAGACCAGCCTTGCTAGGTTTTCAGTCTCCAGTCCCACGATATATTTGGGCCAGGCCCAGAAATGCAAGCAGGTACGCTGAAGCGAGGGCCGGGCGTGGGTTGGTCCGTGCGTAGCCGTCACGAAACCTCTCCTTCTGCTTCCTTGTACAAGTGGACAACCGACTCCGACTCCGACTCCGAGATCTCCTCCTCCTCCGGCGACGCGGCTATATACACCTCGCCCGCCGTCCTCGACTCCTCGCTCCATCGCCTACCCCGCCACACCACCAAGCGATCCAATGGGTTCCGGCGAGCAGGCGTTCTCGATCCAGAGATGCGTCGGGATGCTCCACCAGAACAAGCACGTCGCCCGCGATGAAGGCCTCAAGGACCTCGTCGCCGCGCTCGAGGGCTTCGTGCCTTCCGACGAGATCGCCGCCGACTGCCGCTACGACCAGGCCCTGGACCGCTGCTTCTCTTTCCTCGACAACGGCGGGCACGCCAAGGAGCGCAAGGACGCCTACCGCGTCATCGGCGTCTACGCGCTCACCGTCGTCGGCTCCAAGGCCCATGCCCTCCTCGACAGGCTCTTCGAACTAGACAACTTCCCGGCTGCGCTGGTCCCGTCGTCGGCCAACGACGCCGACAAGGCCGTGGCCGCCGTCAACTGCCTCGCCGCCGTCACCCTCGTGTGCGCGAAAAAGACGGCGGTCGCGAAGCGATCTTTCCATGCGCTCCGGGAGGTGATTGACCAGACCACCGCCGCCGCCCCGCAGGTCCTGGCCGCCGCCTTGTCCGCGTGGACGCGGCTCATCCCCAGGATCGGCGACCTGCGAGGCATGGCCCTGTTCAAGGTCATCGCCAAGCACCTCGGGTCCGACCACCCCGCCGTCCGGATGGCCGCGGGCGAGGCGCTGGCGCTGTGCGTCGAGCTCGGACACCTCCCTCACCAGCCCGAACCGCCCCCGACGTCTTCCTATCGGTACCACTACTACCAACCACCGGAGCCTAAACCGGAGCACAGGCGGTCGCTGGAGAGCAGAGTGGCGGAGCTCGCCGCTGGGGTAGACGCGCACAAGAAGGAGCACGCCGAGGAGAGGGTCTTGTTCCGGCAGATCAAGGACTTCCTGGAAGCCAACCCTACTAGCCCGGATGATGATGACGAGGAGGACGACTATGAGATGACGAAGGAGGAGGACTGCCGGCGCCGAGTTAAGGTGAACAAGACAACTTGGGCGAGGCTGCTCCTGGTCAACTTCCTCACACAGTACCTCGGCGAGGAGGGCTTCGCCGCTCACTTCCAGTTCAACTTGCCGCTCTTCCGGGACACCCTGGGACTCACCAGAGCTGCCGGCACCGCCAAGAACCGTCCTCTTCCTGCACAGGAGAAGAAGCAGCTCAGGAACGGCAAAGACAAGCAGCGGACCAAGGACATGAAGAGGGATCGACACAACAAGAACAAACAATATTGAGCGCGCAATAGTTTCCTTATTTTGGTACTCCATTGTAGTAGTATTACTTGTTAAGATGGATTTCTGCTGGTTCATCTTTCTAGCTCAATGCAGGTTTTAATTGTGACTAGAGCCTAGCAGATTGGATGGGATATGCTTTGTCGAGGAATATTTAAGAATATATGAATGATGCTCAATTTATGCTTGGAGGAAAAAACAATCGCTTAATAATCATGTAATTCGTCTTACCCAATTTCAATTTCATTTACAGTGCATGATATTGTCTATGGACAATTTCGAAGTAACTTGTCCTTTTATTTTGGGGAAAATATGCAATTTTATATTTATTTTTTTGAAAAATAGAAAGCGTCCCAACCTCTATATTAAAATGATGCACACAAGTTGACATTAGTAGTTAGGTGAATCCATTTTGTGGCCGGTGACCGCCTGCCCCGCGTAATCGGGCGTTACGGCTCAACATTCACTGTTCAAAGATATCGTCTGATATTCCGATAAATCGATCGATTTATCGCTTCTCGGTGTATGACCAATAAGATAAGTCGGTCAATAAATCAACTGATATATCGATAAATCGACCGATATGCCGTCAAATCGGACGATTTACCTCTTATCGTGGATCGACACATCAGCAACATCACGCTTGGCCTTGAGCCGAGGCGTCAGGCTTATGGCATTGCCGTTCTACGGTGTCTAGTTCTAATCCTATGGAGATTTCACGATCAGGACGACATACCCCACCACCAACCCTAACGATAAGCCCTCTCATCCATACGAATTTAGTTAAATCAAAGACATTTAATTACGGATGGAGGAGTAGTATTTGTAGAGTGGTTATGTTAATTGTTTACTTAGTACTCTCGTCGTTACGCAAAAATCACACTATGCGCACAAGCATTTGGACAAGGATCTGATCAGTGATCATGGAGAAAACTATGGAAGGGAACCGTCAAGTCTCATCTTTCTTTTTTGCGCCTTGCCAACACTCCTTTTCCACTTCGGACATGTTCACTATAGGAAAATGGCTATACGCCACGACTAGGATCTACGTCGACGGCTTTTTATCAGAGTCGTCGCCGTAGTGGTCGAGCTGGTCTGCATAGATTAGCCGTCGGCGTATCGGGCTATGCCGACCGTAAAGCCGTCGGCTTAGTTTTCTTCTTCTATTTTCCATTTAAAATGAAATAAATCATATCTTTCAATCCGTGAATTGAAATTTAACAAATAAAATATCTAAATTTATTAGAAAAATGAGAGGAATCTAAATATGACAACTAAATCATCTTTTGCATATATGTTTTGTATTTGGTTCATAAGAAAGTTATTTTTGGTACTTAAAAATGAAAAGTTATTATAAAAACAATTTGAAAAATTCATTCGAAATGTTTGTTTACTATATGAAGATACACATATTTGTGAAATATGAGAACTTTATCACAAACTATACCATGAAAATTACCATAACATGCTCATTTGGGTTGAAACTTGATAGGCGTGAAGATTTTTTTAAACTATTTGTTAAAATCAAGTTTATCATTTTACACAGCAACTAGTACACTTAAGAGAGCTCCATGCTAGAGGATATCTTTTTTTGAGCTTTATTTCACTTTATTTGATATATTTTTAAAAAGGTCAAAATAGCAACCATAACATTATACAATAACCTCCGGCTGCCCGCTCCGGTCTTGCCAAAATGGTGGGTGGTAAGTACGACAAAAACAATGTTCATATCATATGAAGCAAGCCATACTGTCATACGAGGGGTTGTTTGTGGCCACATGTCTGATACTCAATGCAGTTCGTGGGGTTTAAAATGTTTGGTTCATACTCCCTCCGTTCCGTAATATAAGGTGTCTAAGGTTTTTGCACGGATATTAGCGCGTCAGTATTTTACATGTGGTGGAATCATTTTCTCTTCATAAAGTTCGAGAGAGAGGAATCCATGATAGTCATAAATTGAAAGGAATAGCTCAAATCTCTCCGTTTCAGATTGTGACATATTTTTTGATGAGTAAAATTATCTATAAATCATAATACACCTTATATTTTGAATTTGTTCTTAAAATCTTAGACACCTTATATTAAGGAACTGAGGGAGTAGTATTTCTTGAACGAATATGTTTGGTTAATAGTTTTATCTATTTTAATAAGATGCATGGACTTTGTTGAAACAAACTGAGTCGCTCTTACGGTCGGTTGTAAAGGGCTACCAGGTCGGCCCGAGGAAGAAGAGCGTTGGGCCAGCGAGCCGGCCCAGTTGAGATGCGTGCTGCCACCAACAACCACAACAACGCCCACGCCCACGCAAACCTCCTCTCCCCTCCCCTTCCCCCACGGCGATCCCTCCATGATTCCACTCGTCGGCGCATGAGCTTCCTCCGCGCGCTCGCCGACTCCCTCTCCTCGCTGCTCTTCGCTTCTTCCGACGCCCCACCCATGGCGGACGCGCCGTCCGCCGCGGACGTGGTCGGGGAGCGCGTCGCCGTGAAGCTCAGGGGCTACTTCGAGCTGGCCAAGGAGGAGATCGACAAGGCCGTGCGCGCCGAGGAGTGGGGACTCCCCGAAGACGCCGATGCGCACTACCGCAGCGCCCTCCGCGTCATGCTAGAGGCCAAGGCCGCCCGCGTCCCCGACGCCGTCTCATCAAGGTGCGCGCCTCCCCCCCCTTTTTTTTTCTTTTTTTGAAAAGCAGCGCGCCTCCCCTTTCGATTCCTTCCCTTCCCCACGGGCTACGGCGCTAGTGACTAGACTAGGATCTGCGGTTGCTGATTCTTGAGTTTTTGCAGCGAGAGGGGGCAGGTGAGGATGTACCAGGAGAAGATCGCCAAGTGGCAGACGCAGGTCGAGGAGCGCCTCAGGGTGCTCGGCCAGAGGAATGGTGAGGCTCTCCACTCCTCTCGCTTTTTTTTTCTCTCGCTGTGTTTCTATGCACAATATCGTGAACTTAGATGTGCATTCCTCACTCTGGAAACATTAGAAAACACCAAAATGTTTGCAAGCCGTACCTCTGTTAATCACTTGATTGGGAATTTTACCTATATGTTTCCATTAGTGAATCGTGCTTTCTTTTCGGACCAGTTTTAACTTTCAATAGTTCTCTCGTGAAGTTGGTCAGTTATGTGCAGAAGAAGCTAAAGTGCTTGTTACCTGTAGTTTACTCTGTTAATCACTTGATGTCTGAATTAGGTGTTAGTACCTGTGTGGTTCCGCAGGTGAATTTGTGCCTTCTGTTAGAAGTTTTAACTTCCAATATTTTGATTGTTCTGATTGGTCTTGCGTGCATTTTCCTACTGCTTCAGTTGTGGACTGTAATTCATTGGGCATTAACTTTATGTAATTTTGTCTGGCATTGCAGGAGCGGCTGCACCAGTCCCCAAGAAGGTATATGTTTCTAGGTGCTGAAATCGTACATATCCTGATAGTTGTCTACTTGGTTATCCTGTTGTGGGATTGTGGCTTGCCTCAAACATGAAACCCACATTCTTACATTTTAGCAGAATCAATCAAGCAGGCATGTATTCTAGGTGGAATGACCATGGCCTGTTATTTTCCTTCCCGATCAAGAGTATTTTACTTATCTGCTGATTTGGTACTGCTGCAGTGCTAGTTTATCACTCCATGTTGGCCCAAATGGATATGGTGTTCTTGTGAGTTCTTATGATTTTGAAATATTCAGTCCTGGGACATAAAATTATATAGCATCAACATATATTTAGTAGTGCTATGTACTTTTTAAGCTTCGGTAGTTTGCTTTGTTGACAACATACATTGAACAAAATAAGTAGCTATAAGAAGCTGAATAAAGCTGGCCTGGTGCCTAGCTTACATAGTCGTAGGTGTGTTTTTCCAAGAAAAATAGTTTGCAGCAAATATATTGGTCAGAAAGGTCTTTCTTCATTACCACGTTCACCATTTCTGTAGGTTGTTACCAGCAATCATGTAAATAGGCCTGACAAACCAGCATCAACTAGCTACCGTAGGTCAGCTTTGCAATCAAACCCTACCTTTAACAGAGGTGGACAAGCATCGTCTCATCAGAAGAATAGCAATGTTGGTTCCAAGCCAGTGCAAAGAGCAGGTGGAAAGGACGAAGACATGCTTGTTGAAATGATAAATACGACAATTGTTGATAAAAGTCCTTCTGTTAAATGGGATGATGTTGGTATGCAACTGCTCACTTTCCTTGTGGCTCTGGTTCAAGCTCAGTACTCGTCATGGTCTCATTATTTTTCTTGTTTGATCTGTAGCTGGTCTTGACAAGGCAAAGCAAGCACTGATGGAAATGGTTATTTTACCTACTAAACGAAGGGATCTTTTCACTGGTCTTCGGAGGCCTGCCAAAGGTGAACTTTTTAGCCCTGAAGGCTTTCCTTATCTAGGTCTTCTCTAATAATAGCTATCCTTTATGGAAAATTCATAATTATCCTTTAGGGCTACTTCTCTTTGGTCCTCCCGGGAATGGGAAAACAATGCTTGCCAAAGCTGTAGCATCAGAATCTGAAGCGACGTTTTTCAATGTTTCCGCTTCTTCATTGACGTCAAAGTGGGTATGTGGTCATCCCTATATGTTAATCTGTCAGATACTACTTATATATTTCACTGCCTAAGCAACCTTATTTTCATTGGCAAAAACAGGTAGGGGAGGCTGAAAAGCTTGTTCGGACACTTTTCATGGTTGCTGTCGATAGGCAGCCATCTGTTATCTTCATGGATGAGGTCCTGGTTACAAACCTTATTTTAAAAAAAATTCTCAAATTACGCAATACAATCTATTTAATCCTATGTTGTTAATGGCGCTCATCAATATTATTTTGATCATGCTATTACTTGTTCATTGTCAGAATATTTTGCTTTTGGAATGTTTGATCCGTTTGAAAGCACTTGCTAGACTTGGAAAAATTTAAAAACATGTGCCCCCTAAACTTTGAATAGAATAGAAGAATGCACTGAACATTTTATTCTGCATAGGCTTATGCACAACTTTTGTGTTTCCACTCAAATCTTTCTAGAAGTTCAGATGAGACCATATAACACATCTGCATTCCTGCTAGCTCAGTTTGTTTAGCATATTGAAATACATTTTTCTTTAGCTGATTTTCACATTTTGCGAAATGTATAATGTTTCTTATTTCAGTTGTAAAAGTGGGATCTGATGCATTTTGTTGTTTTGTATTGGCTTTTTTACTATCCAGATTGATAGCGTCATGTCCACAAGGTTAGCTAGTGAGAATGATGCAAGCAGGCGACTGAAATCTGAATTCCTTATCCAGTTTGATGGAGTGACTTCAAACCCTGATGATTTAGTAATTGTTATAGGTTAGCATATCTTCTTTTTCTGATTGTTTAATCCTTGTTACCTTGTGCGTTATGCTTGTTTTCTGTAAAATATTCGTGGCACAGCATGTGTCTGTTACTACTTAGTCAAAATCATACAGCCCCCATTGAAGCAAGGTGTATATTTTTGTCAAGTTCGACCAATTTTATAGAAAAGGATGAACATCTACAAATTCATATTTTTACTGATAAAATTGGTCAAACTTGCAAATACTCCTTATTTTCTTGGGGAATAGAGGTAGTATAGTAGTACTGAACTCCTATACTGTTAACATTTCGTTGCTAGGACAGTAGTTTGTAGACATGCAATGCTGTTTAGCTTTTCTTTGCTGCTGCTGCTCTTTTATCATTCAGTATCCAGTATTTATATAGGGCTGCGTATTTTTTCCCTTTGAAAAGATCATGTTTGAGTGTTGCTAGTAAATACTTCAGCAGCATTAGTCAGTATATAAGAGTCGTGTTTGTTACGAGTTTCTAGATCAGACATTTCTGAAACAAGTTGCAGCACTATAGGCACTCCAGTTCTTGAGCTTGAGAGATACAGAATTTTCCCTCATTGTAATGCATGGCTGGAGACACAGTTTGTCATCTAGAAAAAATATGGCACACACCAATTACGCCTGCAATATTTTTCTATCATTAAGTTTCATGTTTTATTATGTGTATTGTGTGTTAATAAAAATCTGTTGGTTAGGAGCTACGAATAAACCACAAGAGTTGGATGATGCTGTTCTTCGAAGACTGGTAAGATTGATCCTACATATCTATTTAGGATATTGTTGTTCTTTATGATGTCTTCCATATTTTTTCAATCTCATTATCAAAAACCAGAATGTGCTGCTTTGTGCTGGTACCAGTTCCGAAGCATTTTGCCCTCATAATATTGTAGCAACCATTGAATGGTCAGGAACCGGACAGAAAAAGTATGGCAGTTTTCACTAGTTACAACTTGAAAATAGTACCTGACGGGCTAGTCATATTAAGTGAGGAACTGTGTTTACGGATAATATCAACGACTAGCCTATCATTTTTGGAACATTTGGGGATTTGTTTTCTCTAATGAGTGTCTGGAGCTTTATTACCACTATTTTGACTGAATTTCTAGTACCACTACTTTGACTTAGTTTTTTTTTTGTGTGAATGTTATTCTTTTCAAACATGTAAATAGGTAAAAAGAATATATGTGCCACTGCCTGATCCAGATGTACGGAAGTTACTCCTGAAAAATCAGCTCAAAGGACAAGCATTCAAATTATCCAGTAAGTGACTATTTTCCTTATTTTGTTTTTACGGTGGGACACATGCTCTGTTCAGTTGTTGCAGTTCCACTCTTGGTACCTTCTTTTCTGCAAGTACCCCGCTTCCATCCCAATACTCCATTAATTAAGCAACAAGTTAGGCGCCTTGGAAGCAAGAGTGTGTGCATCACCATAGTTTATGAAAGTAATTACTTTATTTGCTGTACAATGTAAAACGTGAATGTCCAGGCAACACAATTCATAAAAAATGCGATGGCCATCCCCAAGGTTTGCTATTCTTAAAAAAGTTGGGATTCACATACACTTCATATAAATGATCTTTGACTTCTGTTATTTACGTATGATGTACATATGATTTGCATAGCAAACAGTGATATAAAAAAGATGAACTCAGAGGAATCTCGAACCTCCATTTTTGCATGCTGTAGTATCTAGCTTGCAGTGCATGTAGCACCATTCTTACTATTGCCGACAACATTTGAATCTGGAAATATATCCTTGCAGATCATGATTTGGAGAGGCTTGCTGTGGAGACTGAAGGTAAATTTTACTTTCTGCTATATGCTCATGTTTTAAATGATGGCCTCTGTGGTCCTTGGTAATCAAGTAAATATATGTCTTCAGGATATTCCGGGAGTGACCTGAGAGCCTTGTGCGAGGAAGCTGCAATGATGCCAATTAGAGAGCTTGGTCCACAGAATATCCTTACAATAAAAGCGAATCAGGTGCTTCATCTGCAGTTTCTGATCTTTGGATACAGAACCATCAACTTTGCTGCTTACAATTAGATGAAAACTTAAAAATAGTCGGCAACATTGTCAATTGGAAGAAGCATTTTTATCTTACTGTTTACCGTGCTGCAGCTGCGACCATTGAGATACGGTGATTTCAAGAGCGCGATGACGGTGATAAGGCCGAGCTTGCAGAAGAGCAAGTGGGACGAGCTGCAGAAATGGAACGACGAGTTCGGTTCAAGCTGACAACGATGACGCCCATCCTGTTCGTCACTGTGTATATAATATTTCCTCGCCATAATTAGTGGCTTGCAAGCCTTCATACATACATACACACATACGCAGACGCCCATGCAGGCATCCAGAATCTGTAACAATGTAAATGCTACTTATACATGTACAAGAAAAACTCTCCGGCTCTGAGTTTGTTCAGATAAATCTGCAACAATGGAAACCAAGGCAGGAAAGAGAGCCTAGGACCGAAACCACACATTGATATACAGGTAGTATGATGGCATCCGGCAGGATGGCGACTGGCTAATCATTTCAGAGGAAGCCGGCGTAGCAACCGTCGCCGTCAGCCGTACCGAGCTTGACGTTTACACCACCGACGGCGGCAGCGGCACGCGGCGCATGTGCCGGCGCACAGAGCTGAGATCTCGATCGGAGGCAGCGCCGGTGGTCCAACCGTCGCACGTCCCGATCGATCATGAGCATACGCTGTTCGTTTCTCTTTCTCCTCACAAAAATCATTAGCATATATAGATACTTCATCCGTTCAAAAATAAGTGTCTCAAATTTACTTAAAAGTGGATGTATCTATACATGTAACATGTCTAGATACATTAAATTTTGGATAAATTTGAGACACTTATTTTAACATGGAGGGAGTACTTTGTGTGTAAGTGAGCAGTAGATGGCATGTGGTGGGTCTCTCTCAACGATCCTTTGGTGGGCCTTGGGGCCAGCTGGAAGGCGGGCCCGGTGATTTTGGATCAGAATGTTCTTCCTCCCTCCGGCCTTCCCTAACCTAACGTGCTCTGCTCCCCTGTCTGCCTCAGGAAATGGAGCTGCAAATTGTACTGCACTCACGGCATCAACGTATATACTTGGGGGCTCTTGGGAAACAGTGTAAACGGATTAGATTGCTATACCAATTTAACAAGTTCTCCTTTCTCTCCATCCGTTCTAGCAACCAGTGTATTTTCTGGTACCTACCCTAGACAACTACTCCCTCCGTTTCACAATATAAGATGTTCTAGCCATTTTCCACATTCATATGTGCACACATGTATCTAGACATGTTTTAGTGTACATGTGCACTCATTTTAGTGTGAATCTAGACAACATGTGTTATAGCTATAACATCATATATTATGGAACAGAGGGAGTACGTACCAGCCACTGCATAAGATTGCACTGTATAAGATTATAGTCATCTATGCCATACCAAGGCATGGCCTGATGTTTCACAAATCATCAAACAAATTTCCAGAAAGAGTGCAGTACCTGTCAAATTTTGAACTTCATGCATGGCCGGACACATACACAATCACAACTCACAAGTAGGTAGATGACTAGATGGGTAGGTGGCTTTTGAGTTGTGACTTTCCAGCATCCACTCCATCCAGCGTTGATCTACTATCATTCATGTTCATGTGCCATACCCCTGAAATGGTAGCACCAGCTTTTACCTTCGGCGGCCCGCACCAAGCTACTCTAGCTATAAAAAAACTTCAAACCCTACTCCGTACTAGTAGTGCACAAACAAACATACACATACACACACACACACACACACACACACACACAAAGCCGTCTCATGTCATTGAATCCGAGATGAGATGGAGCATGTCATTCCATGGTGGATCATGAAATGGAGCCAAGAAAAACGCCTCAACATCTGGAGGATGGACGGATGGATGGGGATGGGTTGCCCAGCGGACTCACATCCCATCACTCGTTTGTCATCTCATCACCTTCCTTTCATTTGTGCTACCAATTCGAGTGCAGACTGAAACAAGCTTTCCTCTGCCCCTTCATGGGACATGTCATGTCATGCAACTGAGTGAGTGCCCCTAGTACGTAGTGCATCACATGAACCTAAAATGAGATCGATCACTAGCCCACAGGCCGGCTACCAGTAGAGTAGGAGTAGGGATACGGCATTGTCGTAGGATGTATCATTCACATCGCTCTCAAGATTATTATGTTTGCAATGACGACAAAAAACAATACACAGCTTATTCATGTGACAAAAAAAATACCCTCTTTTATAAGTACATCTCTCCTCAATTCTGGGCACCATCATCTTGCTCTGCCTTCACTCACATGGCCTGAGCCAGCAATAATATGTCCACTGCATCCAGTAATGGGGCGCCAGTACTCGGCCACTAGCTCATCTTCACTCTTTTCCCTTTTTACAAACCCACCCCTCAAGGTCTGATATATGGCAACTAATAATGGTTTTACCGCTATGCTGCATGCATGACATAGGTGGTGACTTTCTATGTGCTGCAGCCTTCTTTTTCATGGCTAGACATGCAATAGGTGTGCATTGTGTGCAGGGCTAGATCGATGGAGATGGGCAGGGTAGATGCGTGTGGTCCATGCTGTGCCTCATTCATTCTCTTTGTTGTTGATATTATTTCTTAGTTCTTATGGATAATTGTATGGGTAAAAGTATCTCCAGCAGGAGCCCCCAAATTTTTATGTCTGCATCCCCAATGTTGGCCTCATTGTGGGTGTTGGGCACGTGCCGTCTCGAAGAGCATGGCCGGTGGAGGCGCCGTCGGAGGAGGAGGTTGCCATCCGTGCGGAGTTGGTGAGGGTCGCCATGAGGCGGGGCAAGTCCCCCTCGATGGTGGCCACCGAGTCGGCAATCGCCACTAGGAAGTCCCCCTCGATTGTGGCCACCGAGTTGGCAAAAGTGAAAACTCCCTCTCTCTCTCTCTTCCTTATCTCTCTCCATAAAACTCTCTCTATATAGCCCACATACTGGGAACTTTTAGGATGCATGCAATATCTATATGCCTCTTCCATCATGTCTTGCTCATCAGGGTTGGATAGAGGGAGTAAAGGAGAGCAATCTACCCATCACGGATCCTATGATGGGTTCAATCAATCCGTCCATCCATGATCCATCCTCAGCTCCTCATGCATGGTCTACATATATATATATATATATATATATATATATATATATATATATATATACACCCACACACATATGCCATTAATAATGCAGACCACAAAGTCGTTGGGTGAGAAGAAGAAGAGTGTGTAGGTAGCACCACACTGCACACAGGATCCAGTATCCCCACAAACGAAAAGAACCATAATCCGTTCAAAACATGAGTGTACAGTGAAACACAAATTTGGATTAGATTTGCTTTGATTGATGGGACGTGTGATGTTGCACGGATAAGGGGCCTGTGAGCATCTGCACGGCAACCGCTGCAGGAAACATTTGTACTCATTGCGCCCCAAACTTGCAGCACTGCGCGCGTTTCACGACATGCGCAGCGATCTGGAGAAGAAAAGCAGGTGAAAACCAACCTTGGCTCAGCGTTCATGGATTACAGTGAAAGTTAACAGACCAAGACTTGATCGTGCGTTGGGATCAATTAATTTGGTCCCATCGATGATTTGGTACAGTGCAGGATTGACTGTTTGGAGCTCAGAATCTGCGGGCATGCAGTTAAAACCTGAAACTTCCCAGGGAAATTAACCGCCAACAGATCCACCCCAGAGGGGTGAGCAGATGGAAATTTTTGTTAGCTGCCGCTGGTCCCCTATTGTTTAGATTCATGCAGTAAAATGACTGATAGAGTGAGTCTTCATCCATGGTAGTAGAAAGGAGGAAGAAGAAGAAACAATTGTGAAAACAGAAAACTCAAGGCAATAGTGGGCCTTTGGCTTGTGCACAAGTCGGCGCGCAGCCATTGTCGCCTGTGCCGCGGGCTGTCACGTCCGTCGGTGCTTGGCGATATAAACGGCCAAAAATGCCCGAAAACACGAGTTTTGACGATGCCAGTAGAGTCGTGTACCGGGGGTCACGAGGCATCGAAATCCTTCCGGTACCCAAAAACCGTGGACTATAGCCCACAGAAACGGCCAGAAATGCCCGAAGTCACGCGTTTTGACGATGCCGCTAGAGTCGTGAACCGAGAGGGTCATGGGACATCGAAATCCTCACAGGACCCGAAAATCGTGGACTACAGCCCACGGAAACGACCAGAAATGCCCGAAATCACGAGTTTTGACAATGCCGCTAGAGTCGTGTACCGGGGGTCAGGGGGCATCCGAATCCTCCAGGGACCCAAAAACCATGGACTATAGCCCACGAAAACGGCCAGAAATGCCCAAAATCACGAATTCTGACGATGCCGTTAGAGCCGTTTACCGGGGGTCACGGGGCATCGAAATCCTCCCGGGACCCAAAAACCGTGGACTACAGCCCACGGAAACGGCTAGAAATGCCCGAAATCACGAGTTTTGATGATGCTGCAAGAGTCGTGTACCGAGGGTCATGGGGCATCGAAATCCTCCAGGGACCCCAAAACCGTGGACTATAGCCCACGAAAACGGCCAGAAATGCACGAAATCACGAGTTCTGACGATGCCGTTAGAGCCGTTTACTGGGGGTCACGGGGCATCGAAATCCTCCCGGGACCCAAAAACCGTAGACTATAGCCCACGAAATCGGCTAGAAATGCCCGAAATCACGAGTTTTGACGATGCCGCTAGAGTCGTGTACCGTGGGTCACGTGGCATCAAAATCCTCCAGGGACCCAAAAACCGTGGATTATAGCCCACGAAAACGGTCAGAAATGCCCGAAATCATGAGTTTTGACGATGCCGCTAGAGTCGTGTACCGGGGGTCACGCGGCATCGAAATCCTCCCGGGAACCGAAAACCGTGGACTATAGCCCACGAAATCGGCCAGAAATGCCCGAAATCACGAGTTTTGACGATGCCGCTAGAGTCGTGTACGGAGGGACATGGGGCATCGAAATCCTCCCGGGACCCAAAAATCGTGGAGTACAGCCCACGGAAACGGCCAGAAAAGCCCGAAATCACGAGTTTTAACGATGCCGCTAGAGCCGTGTACCGGGGGTCACGGGGCATCGAAATCCTCCAGGGACCCAAAAACCGTGGACTATAGCCCACGAAATCGGCCAGAAATGCCCGAAATCACGAGTTTTGACGGTGCCGCTAGAGTCGTGTACCGGGGGTCACGGGGCATCGAAATCCTCCCGGCACCTGAAAACCGTGGACTATAGCCCACAAAAACGGCCAGAAATTCCCGAAATCACGAGTTTTGATGATGCCGCTAGAGTCGTGTACCGGGGGTCACGGGGCATCGAAATCCTCCCGGGACCCAAAAACCGTGGACTATAGCCCACGAAATCAGCGAGAAATGCCCGAAATCACGAGTTTTAACGATGTCGCTAGAGTCTTGTACCGAGGGTCATGGGTCATTGAAGTCTTCCAGGGACTCGAAAATCATGGACGACAACCCACGGAAACGGCCAGAAATGCCCGAAATCACGAGTTTTAACGATGCCGCTAGAGTCGTGTACCGTGGGTCACGGGGCATCAAAATCCTCCAGGGACCCAAAAACCGTGGACTATAGCCCACGAAATTGGCCAGAAATGCCCGAAGTCATGAGATGTCACGATGCCTTTAGAGTCGCGTACCGGGGGTCAAGGGGCATCGAAATCGTCCCGGGACCAAAAAACCGTGGACTATAGCCCACGGAAACGGCCATAAATGCCCGAAAACACGAGTTTTGACGATGCCGTTAGAGTCGTCTACCGAGGGTCATGGGGCATCAAAATCCTCCCGGGACCCAAAAATCGTAGACTACAGCCCACGGAAACGGCCAGAAATGTCCGAAATCACGAGTTTTGATGATGATGCCGCAAGAGTCGTGTACCGGGGTCACGGGGCATCGAAATCCTCCAGGGACCCAGAACCGTGGACTATAGCCCACGAAAACGGCCAGAATGCACGAAATCCGAGTTCTGACGATGCCGTTAGAGCCGTTTACTGGGGGTCACGGGGCATCGAAATCCTCCCCGGACCCAAAAACCGAGGACTATAGCCCACGAAATCGGATAGAAATGCCCGAAAACACGAGTTTTGACGATGCCAGAAGAGTCGTGTACCTGGGTCACGGGATATCGAAATCCTCCCGGGACCCAAAAACCGTGGACTATAGCCTACAGAAACGGCCAGAAAAGCCCGAAATCACGAGTTTTGACGATGTCGCTAGAGTCTTGTACCGAGGATCATGGGTCATCGAAATCCTCACGGGACTCGAAAATCGTGGACTACAGCCCACGGAAACGGCCAGAAATGCCCGAAATCACGAGTTTTGACGATGCTGCTAGAGTCGTGTACCGTGGGTCACGTGGCATCAAAATCCTCCCGGGACCGAAAAACCGTGGACTATAGCCCACGAAATCGGCCAGAAATGCCCGAAATCACGAGTTTTGACGATGCCGCTAGAGTCGTGTACGGAGGGACATGGGGCATCGAAATCCTCCCGGGACCCGAAAATCGTGGACTACAGCCCACGGAAACGGCCAGAAATGCCCGAAATCACGAGTTTTGACGATGCGGCTAGAGTCATGTACCGGGGGTCACGGGGCATCGAAATCCTCCCGGGACCCAAAAACCGTGGACTATAGCCCACGAAATCGGCCAGAAATGCCCGAAATCACGAGTTTTAACGATGCCGCTAGAGTCGTGTACGGAGGGACATGGGGCATCGAAATCCTCCCGGGACCCGAAAATCGTGGACTACAGCCCACGGAAACGGCCAGAATTGCCCGAAATCACGAGTTTTAACGATGCCGCTAGAGCCGTGTACCGGGGGTCACGGGGCATCGAAATCCTCCAGGGACCCAAAAACCGTGGACTATAGCCCACGAAATCGGCCAGAAATGCCGAGTTTTGACGGTGCCGCTAGAGTCGTGTACCGAGGGTCACGGGGCATCGAAATCCTCCCGGCACCCGAAAAACGTGGACTATAGCCCACAAAAACGGCCAGAAATGCCCGAAATCACGAGTTTTGATGATGCCGCTAGAGTCGTGTACCGGGGGTCACGGGGCATCGAAATCCTCCCGGGACCCAAAAACCGTGGACTATAGCCCACGAAATCGGCCAGAAATGCCCGTAATTATGATTTCTGACGATGTCGCTAGAGTCTTGTACCGAGGGTCATGGGTCATCGAAGTCCTCCAGGGACTCAAAAATCGTGGACTACAACTCACGGAAACGGCCAGAAATGCCCGAAATCTCGAGTTTTAACGATGCCGCTAGAGTCGTGTACCGTGGGTCACGGGGCATCAAAATCCTCCAGGGACCCAAAAACCGTGGACTATAGCCCACGAAAACGGCCAGAAATGCCCGAAGTCATGAGATTTGACGATGCCTTTAGAGTCGCGTACAGGGGGTCAAGGGGCATCGAAATCGTCCCGGGACCCAAAAACCGTGGACTATAGCCCACGGAAACGGCCAGAAATGCCCGAAAACACGAGTTTTGACGATGCCGTTAGAGTCGTCTACCGAGGGTCATGGGGCATCGAAATCCTCCCGGGACCCAAAAATCGTAGACTACAGCCCACGGAAACGGCTAGAAATGCCCGAAATCACGAGTTTTGATGATGATGCCGCAAGAGGCGTGTACCGGGGTCACACGGCATCGAAATCCTCAAGGGACCCAAGACCGTGGACTATAGCCCACGAAAACGACCAAAAATGCATGAAATCACGAGTTATGACGATGCCGTTAGAGCCGTTTACTGGGGGTCACGGGGCATCGAAATCCTCCCGGGACCCAAAAACCGTGGACTATAGCCCACGAAATCGGATAGAAATGCCCGAAAACACGAGTTTTGACGATGCCAGAAGAGTCGTGTACCTGGGTCACGGGATATCGAAATCCTCCCGGGACCCAAAAACCGTGGACTATAGCCTACAAAAACGGCCAGAAAAGCCCGAAATCACGAGTTTTGACGATGTCGCTAGAGTCTTGTACCGAGGATCATGGGTCATCGAAATCCTCACGGGACTCGAAAATCGTGGACTACAGCCCACGGAAACGGCCAGAAATGCCCGAAATCACGAGTTTTGACGGTGCCGCTAGAGTCGTGTACCGTGGGTCACGTGGCATCAAAATCCTCCCGGGACCCAAAAACTGTGGACTATAGCCCACGAAATCGGCCAGAAATGCCCGAAATCACGAGTTTTGACGATGCCGCTAGAGTCGTTTATGGAGGGACATGGGGCATCGAAATCCTCCCGGGACCCGAAAATCGTGGACTACAGCCCACGGAAACGGCCAGAAATGCCCGAAATCACGAGTTTTGACGATGCGGCTAGAGTCATGTACCGGGGGTCACGAACATCGAAATCCTCCCGGGACCCAAAAACCGTGGACTATAGCCCACGAAATCGGCCAGAAATGCCCGAAATCACGAGTTTTGACGATGCCGCTAGAGTCGTGTACGGAGGGACATGGGGCATCGAAATCCTCCCGGGACCCGAAAATCGTGGACTACAGCCCACAGAAACGGCCAGAAATGCCCGAAATCACGAGTTTTAACGATGCCGCTAGAGCCGTGTACCGGGGGTCACGGGGCATCGAAATCCTCCAGGGACCCAAAAACCGTGGACTATAGCCCACGAAATCGGCCAGAAATGCCCGAAATAACGAGTTTTGACGGTGCCGCTAGAGTCGTGTACCGGGGGTCACGGGGCATCGAAATCCTCCCGGCACCCGAAAAACGTGGACTATAGCCCACAAAAACGGCCAGAAATGCCCGAAATCACGAGTTTTGATGATGCCGCTAGAGTCGTGTACCGGGGGTCACGGGGCATCGAAATCCTCCCGGGACCCAAAAACCGTGGACTATAGCCCACGAAATCGGCCAGAAATGCCCGTAATCATGATTTCTGACGATGTCGCTAGAGTCTTGTACCGAGGGTCATGGGTCATCGAAGTCCTCCAGGGACTCAAAAATCGTGGACTACAACTCACGGAAACGGCCAGAAATGCCCGAAATCTCGAGTTTTAACGATGCCGCTAGAGTCGTGTACCGTGGGTCACGGGGCATCAAAATCCTCCAGGGACCCAAAAACCGTGGACTATAGCCCACGAAAACGGCCAGAAATGCCCGAAGTCATGAGATTTGACGATGCCTTTAGAGTCGCGTACAGGGGGTCAAGGGGCATCGAAATCGTCCCGGGACCCAAAAACCGTGGACTATAGCCCACGGAAACGGCCAGAAATGCCCGAAAACACGAGTTTTGACGATGCCGTTAGAGTCGTCTACCGAGGGTCATGGGGCATCGAAATCCTCCCGGGACCCAAAAATCGTAGACTACAGCCCACGGAAACGGCTAGAAATGCCCGAAATCACGAGTTTTGATGATGATGCCGCAAGAGGCGTGTACCGGGGTCACACGGCATCGAAATCCTCAAGGGACCCAAGACCGTGGACTATAGCCCACGAAAACGACCAAAAATGCATGAAATCACGAGTTATGACGATGCCGTTAGAGCCGTTTACTGGGGGTCACGGGGCATCGAAATCCTCCCGGGACCCAAAAGCCGTGGACTATAGCCCACGAAATCGGATAGAAATGCCCGAAAACACGAGTTTTGACGATGCCAGAAGAGTCGTGTACCTGGGTCACGGGATATCGAAATCCTCCCGGGACCCAAAAACCGTGGACTATAGCCTACAAAAACGGCCAGAAAAGCCCGAAATCACGAGTTTTGACGATGTCGCTAGAGTCTTGTACCGAGGATCATGGGTCATCGAAATCCTCACGGGACTCGAAAATCGTGGACTACAGCCCACGGAAACGGCCAGAAATGCCCGAAATCACGAGTTTTGACGGTGCCGCTAGAGTCGTGTACCGTGGGTCACGTGGCATCAAAATCCTCCCGGGACCCAAAAACTGTGGACTATAGCCCACGAAATCGGCCAGAAATGCCCGAAATCACGAGTTTTGACGATGCCGCTAGAGTCGTTTATGGAGGGACATGGGGCATCGAAATCCTCCCGGGACCCGAAAATCGTGGACTACAGCCCACGGAAACGGCCAGAAATGCCCGAAATCACGAGTTTTGACGATGCGGCTAGAGTCATGTACCGGGGGTCACGAACATCGAAATCCTCCCGGGACCCAAAAACCGTGGACTATAGCCCACGAAATCGGCCAGAAATGCCCGAAATCACGAGTTTTGACGATGCCGCTAGAGTCGTGTACGGAGGGACATGGGGCATCGAAATCCTCCCGGGACCCGAAAATCGTGGACTACAGCCCACAGAAACGGCCAGAAATGCCCGAAATCACGAGTTTTAACGATGCCGCTAGAGCCGTGTACCGGGGGTCACGGGGCATCGAAATCCTCCAGGGACCCAAAAACCGTGGACTATAGCCCACGAAATCGGCCAGAAATGCCCGAAATAACGAGTTTTGACGGTGCCGCTAGAGTCGTGTACCGGGGGTCACGGGGCATCGAAATCCTCCCGGCACCCGAAAAACGTGGACTATAGCCCACAAAAACGGCCAGAAATGCCCGAAATCACGAGTTTTGATGATGCCGCTAGAGTCGTGTACCGGGGGTCACGGGGCATCGAAATCCTCCCGGGACCCAAAAACCGTGGACTATAGCCCACGAAATCGGCCAGAAATGCCCGTAATCATATTTTCTGACGATGTCGCTAGAGTCTTGAACCGAGGGTCATGGGTCATCGAAGTCCTCCAGGGACTCAAAAATCGTGGACTACAACTCACGGAAACGGCCAGAAATGCCCAAAATCTCGAGTTTTAACGATGCCGCTAGAGTCGTGTACCGTGGGTCACGGGGCATCAAAATCCTCCAGGGACCCAAAAACCGTGGACTATAGCCCACGAAAACGGCCAGAAATGCCCGAAGTCATGAGATTTGACGATGCCTTTAGAGTCGCGTACAGGGGGTCAAGGGGCATCGAAATCGTCCCGGGACCCAAAAACCGTGGACTATAGCCCACGGAAACGGCCATAAATGCCCGAAAACACGAGTTTTGACGATGACGTTAGAGTCGTCTACCGAGGGTCATGGGGCATCGAAATCCTCCCGGGACCCAAAAATCGTAGACTACAGCCCACGGAAACGGCTAGAAATGTCCGAAATCACGAGTTTTGATGATGATGCCGCAAGAGTCGTGTACCGGGGTCACACGGCATCGAAATCCTCCAGGGACCCAGAACCGTGGACTATAGCCCACGAAAACGGCCAAAAATGCATGAAATCACGAGTTATGACGATGCCGTTAGAGCCGTTTACTGGGGGTCACGGGGCATCGAAATCCTCCCGGGACCCAAAAATCGTGGACTATAGCCCACGAAATCGGATAGAAATGCCCGAAAACACGAGTTTTGACGATGCCAGAAGAGTCGTGTACCTGGGTCACGGGATATCGAAATCCTCCCGGGACCCAAAAACCGTGGACTATAGCCTACAGAAACGGCCAGAAAAGCCCGAAATCACGAGTTTTGACGATGTCGCTAGAGTCTTGTATCGAGGATCATGGGTCATCGAAATCCTCACGGGACTCGAAAATCGTGGACTACAGCCCACGGAAACGGCCAGAAATGCCCGAAATCACGAGTTTTGACGATGCCGCTAGAGTCGTGTACCGTGGGTCACGTGGCATCAAAATCCTCCCGGGACCCAAAAATCGTGGACTATAGCCCACGAAATCGGCCAGAAATGCCCGAAATCACGAGTTTTGACGATGCCGCTAGAGTCGTGTACGGAGGGACATGGGGCATCGAAATCCTCCCGGGACCCGAAAATCGTGGACTACAGCCCACGGAAACGGCCAGAAATGCCCGAAATCACGAGTTTTGACAATGCGGCTAGAGTCATGTACCGGGGGTCACGGGGCATCGAAATCCTCCCGGGACCCAAAAACCGTGGACTATAGCCCACGAAATCGGCCAGAAATGCCCGAAATCACGAGTTTTAACGATGCCGCTAGAGTCGTGTACGGAGGGACATGGGGCATCGAAATCCTCCCGGGACCCGAAAATCGTGGACTACAGCCCACGGAAACGGCCAGAAATGCCCGAAATCACGAGTTTTAACGATGCCGCTAGAGCCGTGTACCGGGGGTCACGGGGCATCGAAATCCTCTAGGGACCCAAAAACCATGGACTATAGCCCACGAAATCGGCCAGAAATGCCTGAAATCACGTGTTTTGACGGTGCCGCTAGAGTCGTGTACCGGGGGTCACGGGGCATCGAAATCCTCCCGGCACCCGAAAAACGTAGACTATAACCCACAAAAACGGCCAGAAATGCCCGAAATCACGAGTTTTGATGATGCCGCTAGAGTCTTGTACTGGGGGTCACGGGGCATCGAAATCCTCCCGGGACCCAAAAACCGTGGACTATAGCCCACGAAATCGGCCAGAAATGCCCGTAATCACGAGTTTTGACGATGTCGCTAGAGTCTTGTACCGAGGGTCATGGGTCATCGAAGTCCTCCAGGGACTCAAAAATCGTGGACTACAACTCACGGAAACGGCCAGAAATGCCCGAAATCACGAGTTTTAACGATGCCGCTAGAGTCGTGTACCGTGGGTCACGGGGCATCAAAATCCTCCAGGGACCCAAAAACCGTGGACTATAGCCCACGAAAACGGCCAGAAATGCCCGAAGTCATGAGATTTGACGATGCCTTTAGAGTCGCGTACAGGGGGTCAAGGGGCATCGAAATCGTCCCGGGACCCAAAAACCGTGGACTATAGCCCACGGAAACGGCCAGAAATGCCCGAAAACACGAGTTTTGACGATGACGTTAGAGTCGTCTACCGAGGGTCATGGGGCATCGAAATCCTCCCGGGACCCACAAATCGTAGACTACAGCCCACGGAAACGGCTAAAAATGCCCGAAATCACGAGTTTTGATGATGATGCCGCAAGAGTCGTGTACCGGGGTCACGGGGCATCGAAATCCTCCAGGGACCCACGACCGTGGACTATAGCCCACGAAAACGGCCAAAAATGCATGAAATCACGAGTTATGACGATGCCGTTAGAGCCGTTTACTGGGGGTCACGGGGCATCGAAATCCTCCCGGGACCCAAAAACCGTGGACTATAGCCCACAAAAACGGCCAGAAATGCACGAAATCACGAGTTCTGACGATGCCGTTAGAGCCGTTTACTGGGGGTCACGGGGCATCGAAATCCTCCCGGGACCCAAAAACCGTAGACTATAGCCCACAAAATCGGCTAGAAATGCCCGAAATCACGAGTTATGACGATGCCGTTAGAGTCGTTTACTGGGGGTCACGGGGCATCGAAATCCTCCCGGGACCCAAAATACGTGGACTACAGCCCACAGAAACGGCCAGAAATGCCCGAAATCACGAGTTTTAACGATGCCGCTAGAGCCGTGTACCGGGGGTCACGGGGCATCGAAATCCTCCAGGGACCCAAAAACCGTGGACTATAGCCCACGAAATCGGCCAGAAATGCCCGAAATAACGAGTTTTGACGGTGCCGCTAGAGTCGTGTACCGGGGGTCACGGGGCATCGAAATCCTCCCGGCACCCGAAAAACGTGGACTATAGCCCACAAAAACGGCCAGAAATGCCCGAAATCACGAGTTTTGATGATGCCGCTAGAGTCGTGTACCGGGGGTCACGGGGCATCAAAATCCTCCCGGGACCCAAAAATCGTGGACTATAGCCCACGAAATCGGCCAGAAATGCCCGAAATCACGAGTTTTGACGATGCCGCTAGAGTCGTGTACGGAGGGACATGGGGCATCGAAATCCTCCCGGGACCCGAAAATCGTGGACTACAACCCACGGAAACGGCCAGAAATGCCCGAAATCACGAGTTTTGACAATGCGGCTAGAGTCATGTACTGGGGGTCACGGGGCATCAAAATCCTCCCGGGACCCAAAAACCGTGGACTATAGCCCACGAAATCGGCCAGAAATGCCCGAAATCACGAGTTTTAACGATGCCGCTAGAGTCATGTTCGGAGGGACATGGGGCATCGAAATCCTCCCGGGACCCGAAAATCGTGGACTACAGCCCACGGAAACGGCCAGAAATGCCCGAAATCACGAGTTTTAACGATGCCGCTAGAGCCGTGTACCGGGGGTCACGGGGCATCGAAATCCTCCAGGGACCCAAAAACCATGGACTATAGCCCACGAAATCGGCCAGAAATGCCCGAAATCACGAGTTTTGACGGTGCCGCTAGAGTCGTGTACCGGGGGTCACGGGGCATCGAAATCCTCCCGGCACCCGAAAAACGTAGACTATAGCCCACAAAAACGGCCAGAAATGCCCGAAATCACGAGTTTTTATGATGCCGCAAGAGTCGTGTACCGGGGGTCACGGGGCATCGAAATCCTCCCGGGACCCAAAAACCGTGGACTATAGCCCACGAAATCGGCCAGAAATGCCCGTAATCACGAGTTTTGACGATGTCGCTAGAGTCTTGTACCGAGGGTCATGGGTCATCGAAGTCCTCCAGGGACTCAAAAATCGTGGACTACAACTCACGGAAACGGCCAGAAATGCCCGAAATCACGAGTTTTAACGCTAGAGTCGTGTACCGTGGGTCACGGGGCATCAAAATCCTCCAGGGACCCAAAAACCATGGACTATAGCCCACGAAAACGGCCAGAAATGCCCGAAGTCATGAGATTTGACGATGCCTTTAGAGTCGCGTATAGGGGGTCAAGGGGCATCGAAATCGTCCCGGGACCCAAAAACCGTGGACTATAGCCCACGGAAACGGCCAGAAATGCCCGAAAACACGAGTTTTGACGATGCCGTTAGAGTCGTCTACCGAGGGTCATGGGGCATCGAAATCCTCCCGGGACCCAAAAATCGTAGACTACAGCCCACGGAAACGGCTAGAAATGCCCGAAATCACGAGTTTTGATGATGATGCCGCAAGAGTCGTGTACCGGGGTCACGGGGCATCGAAATCCTCCAGGGACCCAGGACCGTGGACTATAGCCCACGAAAACGGCCAAAAATGCATGAAATCACGAGTTATGACGATGCCGTTAGAGCCGTTTACTGGGGGTCACGGGGCATCGAAATCCTCCCGGGACCCAAAAACCGTGGACTATAGCCCACGAAAACGGCCAGAAATGCACGAAATCACGAGTTCTGACGATGCCGTTAGAGCCGTTTACTGGGGGTCACGGGGCATCGAAATCCTCCCGGGACCCAAAAACCGTAGACTATAGCCCACGAAATCGGCTAGAAATGCCCGAAATCACGAGTTATGACGATGCCGTTAGAGTCGTTTACTGGGGGTCACGGGGCATCGAAATCCTCCCGGGACCCAAAATACGTGGACTATAGCCCACGAAATCGGATAGAAATGCCCGAAAACACGAGTTTTGACGATGCCAGAAGAGTCGTGTACCTGGGTCACGGGATATCGAAATCCTCCCGGGACCCAAAAACCGTGGACTATAGCCTACAGAAACGGCCAGAAAAGCCCGAAATCACGAGTTTTGACGAAATCGGATAGAAATGCCCGAAAACACGAGTTTTGACGATGCCAGAAGAGTCGTGTACCTGGGTCACGGGATATCGAAATCCTCCCGGGACCCAAAAACCGTGGACTATAGCCTACAGAAACGGCCAGAAAAGCCCGAAATCACGAGTTTTGACGATGTCGCTAGAGTCTTGTACCGAGGATCATGGGTCATCGAAATCCTCACGGGACTCGAAAATCGTGGACTACAGCCCACGGAAACGGCCAGAAATGCCCGAAATCACGAGTTTTGACGATGCCGCTAGAGTCGTGTACCGTGGGTCACGTGGCATCAAAATCCTCCCGGGACCCAAAAATCGTGGACTATAGCCCACGAAATCGGCCAGAAATGCCCGAAATCACGAGTTTTGACGATGCCGCTAGAGTCGTGTACGGAGGGACATGGGGCATCGAAATCCTCCCGGGACCCGAAAATCGTGGACTACAACCCACGGAAACGGCCAGAAATGCCCGAAATCACGAGTTTTGACAATGCGGCTAGAGTCATGTACCGGGGGTCACGGGGCATCAAAATCCTCCCGGGACCCAAAAACCGTGGACTATAGCCCACGAAATCGGCCAGAAATGCCCGAAATCACGAGTTTTAACGATGCCGCTAGAGTCATGTACGGAGGGACATGGGGCATCGAAATCCTCCCGGGACCCGAAAATCGTGGACTACAGCCCACGGAAACGGCCAGAAATGCCCTAAATCACGAGTTTTAACGATGCCGCTAGAGCCGTGTACCGGGGGTCACGGGGCATCGAAATCCTCCAGGGACCCAAAAACCATGGACTATAGCCCACGAAATCGGCCAGAAATGACCGAAATCACGAGTTTTGACGGTGCCGCTAGAGTCGTGTACCCGGGGTCACGGGGCATCGAAATCCTCCCGGCACCCGAAAAACGTAGACTATAGCCCACAAAAACGGCCAGAAATGCCCGAAATCACGAGTTTTGATGATGCCGCAAGAGTCGTGTACCGGGGGTCACGGGGCATCGAAATCCTCCCGGGACCCAAAAACCGTGGACTATAGCCCACGAAATCGGCCAGAAATGCCCGTAATCACGAGTTTTGACGATGTCGCTAGAGTCTTGTACCGAGGGTCATGGGTCATCGAAGTCCTCCAGGGACTCAAAAATCGTGGACTACAACTCACGGAAACGGCCAGAAATGCCCGAAATCACGAGTTTTAACGATGCCGCTAGAGTCGTGTACCGTGGGTCACGGGGCATCAAAATCCTCCAGGGACCCAAAAACCATGGACTATAGCCCACGAAAACGGCCATAAATGCCCGAAGTCATGAGATTTGACGATGCCTTTAGAGTCGCGTATAGGGGGTCAAGGGGCATCGAAATCGTCCCGGGACCCAAAAACCGTGGACTATAGCCCACGGAAACGGCCAGAAATGCCCGAAAACACGAGTTTTGACGATGCCGTTAGAGTCGTCTACCGAGGGTCATGGGGCATCGAAATCCTCCCGGGACCCAAAAATCGTAGACTACAGCCCACGGAAACGGCTAGAAATGCCCGAAATCACGAGTTTTGATGATGATGCCGCAAGAGTCGTGTACCGGGGTCACGGGGCATCGAAATCCTCCAGGGACCCAGGACCGTGGACTATAGCCCACGAAAACGGCCAAAAATGCATGAAATCACGAGTTATGACGATGCCGTTAGAGCCGTTTACTGGGGGTCACGGGGAATCGAAATCCTCCCGGGACCCAAAAACCGTGGACTATAGCCCACGGAATCAGATAGAAATGCCCGAAAACACAAGTTTTGACGATGCCAGAAGAGTCGTGTACCTGGGTCACGGGATATCGAAATCCTCCCGGGACCCAAAAACCGTGGACTATAGCCTACAGAAACGGCCAGAAAAGCCCGAAATCGCGAGTTTTGACGATGTCGCTAGAGTCTTGTACCGAGGATCATGGGTCATCGAAATCCTCACGGGACTCGAAAATCATGGACTACAGCCCACGGAAACGGCCAGAAATGCCCGAAATCACGAGTTTTGACGGTGCCGCTAGAGTCGTGTACCGTGGGTCACGTGGCATCAAAATCCTCCCGGGACCCAAAAACCGTGGACTATAGCCCACGAAATCGGCCAGAAATGCCCGAAATCACGAGTTTTGACGATGCCGCTAGAGTCGTTTACGGAGGGACATGGGGCATCGAAACCCTCCCGGGACCCGAAAATCGTGGACTACAGCCCACGGAAACGGCCAGAAATGCCCGAAATCACGAGTTTTGACGATGCGGCTAGAGTCATGTACCGGGGGTCACGGACATCGAAATCCTCCCGGGACCCAAAAACCGTGGACTATAGCCCACGAAATCGGCCAGAAATGCCCGAAATCACGAGTTTTGACGATGCCGCTAGAGTCGTGTACGGAGGGACATGGGGCATCGAAATCCTCCCGGGACCCGAAAATCGTGGACTACAGCCACGGAAACGGCCAGAAATGCCCGAAATCACGAGTTTTAACGATGCCGCTAGAGCCGTGTACCGGGGGTCACGGGGCATCGAAATCCTCCAGGGACCCAAAAACCGTGGACTATAGCCCACGAAATCGGCTAGAAATGCCGAGTTTTGACGGTGCCGCTAGAGTCGTGTACCGGGGGTCACGGGGCATCGAAATCCTCCCGGCACCCGAAAAACGTGGACTATAGCCCACAAAAACGGCCAGAAATGCCCGAAATCACGAGTTTTGATGATGCTGCTAGAGTCGTGTACCGGGGGTCACGGGGCATCGAAATCCTCCCGGGACCCAAAAACCGTGGACTATAGCCCACGAAATCGGCCAGAAATGCCCGTAATCACGAGTTTTGACGATGTCGCTAGAGTCTTGAACCGACGGTCATGGGTCATCGAAGTCCTCCAGGGACTAAAAAATCGTGGACTACAACTCACGGAAACGGCCAGAAATGCCAGAAATCACGAGTTTTAACAATGCCGCTAGAGTCGTGTACCGTGGGTCACGGGGCATCAAAATCCTCCAGGGACCCAAAAACCGTGGACTATAGCCCACGAAAACGGCCAGAAATGCCCGAAGTCATGAGATTTGACGATGCCTTTAGAGTCGCGTACAGGGGGTCAAGGGGCATCGAAATCGTCCCGGGACCCAAAAACCGTGGACTATAGCCCACGGAAACGGCCAGAAATGCCCGAAAACACGAGTTTTGACGATGACGTTAGAGTCGTCTGCCGAGGGTCATGGGGCATCGAAATCCTCCCGGGACCCAAAAATCGTAGACTACAGCCCACGGAAACGGCTAGAAATGCCCGAAATCACGAGTTTTGATGATGATGCCGCAAGAGTCGTGTACCGGGGTCACGGGGCATCGAAATCCTCCAGGGACCCAGGACCGTGGACTATAGCCCACGAAAACGGCCAAAAATGCATGAAATCACGAGTTATGACGATGCCGTTAGAGCCGTTTACTGGGGGTCACGGGGCATCGAAATCCTCCCGGGACCCAAAAACCGTGGACTATAGCCCACGAAAACGGCCAGAAATGCACGAAATCACGAGTTCTGACGATGCCGTTAGAGCCGTTTACTGGGGGTCACGGGGCATCGAAATCCTCCCGGGACCCAAAAACCGTAGACTATAGCCCACGAAATCGGCTAGAAATGCCCGAAATCACGAGTTATGACGATGCCGTTAGAGTCGTTTACTGGGGGTCACGGGGCATCGAAATCCTCCCGGGACCCAAAATACGTGGACTATAGCCCACGAAATCGGATAGAAATGCCCGAAAACACGAGTTTTGACGATGCCAGAAGAGTCGTGTACCTGGGTCACGGGATATCGAAATCCTCCCGGGACCCAAAAACCGTGGACTATAGCCTACAGAAACGGCCAGAAAAGCCCGAAATCACGAGTTTTGACGATGTCGCTAGAGTCTTGTACCGAGGATCATGGGTCATCGAAATCCTCACGGGACTCGAAAATCGTGGACTACAGCCCACGGAAACGGCCAGAAATGCCCGAAATCACGAGTTTTGACGATGCCGCGAGAGTCGTGTACCGTGGGTCACGTGGCATCAAAATCCTCCCGGGACCCAAAAATCGTGGACTATAGCCCACGAAATCGGCCAGAAATGCCCGAAATCACGAGTTTTGAGGATGCCGCTAGAGTCGTGTACGGAGGGACATGGGGCATCGAAATCCTCCCGGGACCCGAAAATCGTGGACTACAACCCACGGAAACGGCCAGAAATGCCCGAAATCACGAGTTTTGACAATGCGGCTAGAGTCATGTACCGGGGGTCACGGGGCATCAAAATCCTCCCGGGACCCAAAAAACCGTGGACTATAACCCACGAAATCGGCCAGAAATGCCCGAAATCACGAGTTTTAACGATGCCGCTAGAGTCATGTACGGAGGGACATGGGGCATCGAAATCCTACCGGGACCCGAAAATCGTGGACTACAGCCCACGGAAACGGCCAGAAATGCCCTAAATCACGAGTTTTAACGATGCCGCTAGAGCCGTGTACCGGGGGTCACGGGGCATCGAAATCCTCCAGGGACCCAAAAACCATGGACTATAGCCCACGAAATCGGCCAGAAATGCCCGAAATCACGAGTTTTGACGGTGCCGCTAGAGTCGTGTACCGGGGGTCACGGGGCATCGAAATCCTCCCGGCACCCGAAAAACGTAGACTATAGCCCACAAAAACGGCCAGAAATGCCCGAAATCACGAGTTTTGATGATGCCGCAAGAGTCGTGTACCGGGGGTCACGGGGCATCGAAATCCTCCCGGGACCCAAAAACCGTGGACTATAGCCCACGAAATCGGCCAGAAATGCCCGTAATCACGAGTTTTGACGATGTCGCTAGAGTCTTGTACCGAGGGTCATGGGTCATCGAAGTCCTCCAGGGACTCAAAAATCGTGGACTACAACTCACGGAAACGGCCAGAAATGCCCGAAATCACGAGTTTTAACGATGCCGCTAGAGTCGTGTACCGTGGGTCACGGGGCATCAAAATCCTCCAGGGACCCAAAAACCATGGACTATAGCCCACGAAAACGGCCAGAAATGCCCGAAGTCATGAGATTTGACGATGCCTTTAGAGTCGCGTATAGGGGGTCAAGGGGCATCGAAATCGTCCCGGGACCCAAAAACCGTGGACTATAGCCCACGGAAACGGCCAGAAATGCCCGAAAACACGAGTTTTGACGATCCGTTAGAGTCGTCTACCGAGGGTCATGGGGCATCGAAATCCTCCCGGGACCCAAAAATCGTAGACTACAGCCCACGGAAACGGCTAGAAATGCCCGAAATCACGAGTTTTGATGATGATGCCGCAAGAGTCGTGTACCGGGGTCACGGGGCATCGAAATCCTCCAGGGACCCAGGACCGTGGACTATAGCCCACGAAAACGGCCAAAAATGCATGAAATCACGAGTTATGACGATGCCGTTAGAGCCGTTTACTGGGGGTCACGGGGCATCGAAATCCTCCCGGGACCCAAAAACCGTGGACTATAGCCCACGGAATCAGATAGAAATGCCCGAAAACACAAGTTTTGACGATGCCAGAAGAGTCGTGTACCTGGGTCACGGGATATCGAAATCCTCCCGGGACCCAAAAACCGTGGACTATAGCCTACAGAAACGGCCAGAAAAGCCCGAAATCGCGAGTTTTGACGATGTCGCTAGAGTCTTGTACCGAGGATCATGGGTCATCGAAATCCTCACGGGACTCGAAAATCATGGACTACAGCCCACGGAAACGGCCAGAAATGCCCGAAATCACGAGTTTTGACGGTGCCGCTAGAGTCGTGTACCGTGGGTCACGTGGCATCAAAATCCTCCCGGGACCCAAAAACCGTGGACTATAGCCCACGAAATCGGCCAGAAATGCCCGAAATCACGAGTTTTGACGATGCCGCTAGAGTCGTTTACGGAGGGACATGGGGCATCGAAACCCTCCCGGGACCCGAAAATCGTGGACTACAGCCCACGGAAACGGCCAGAAATGCCCGAAATCACGAGTTTTGACGATGCGGCTAGAGTCATGTACCGGGGGTCACGGACATCGAAATCCTCCCGGGACCCAAAAACCGTGGACTATAGCCCACGAAATCGGCCAGAAATGCCCGAAATCACGAGTTTTGACGATGCCGCTAGAGTCGTGTACGGAGGGACATGGGGCATCGAAATCCTCCAGGGACCCGAAAATCGTGGACTACAGCCCACGGAAACGGCCAGAAATGCCCGAAATCACGAGTTTTATTAACGATGCCGCTAGAGCCGTGTACCGGGGGTCACGGGGCATCGAAATCCTCCAGGGACCCAAAAACCGTGGACTATAGCCCACGAAATCGGCTAGAAATGCCGAGTTTTGACGGTGCCGCTAGAGTCGTGTACCGGGGGTCACGGGGCATCGAAATCCTCCCGGCACCCGAAAAACGTGGACTATAGCCCACAAAAACGGCCAGAAATGCCCGAAATCACGAGTTTTGATGATGCCGCTAGAGTCGTGTACCGGGGGTCACGGGGCATCGAAATCCTCCCGGGACCCAAAAACCGTGGACTATAGCCCACGAAATCGGCCAGAAATGCCCGTAATCACGAGTTTTGACGATGTCGCTAGAGTCTTGAACCGAGGGTCATGGGTCATCGAAGTCCTCCAGGGACTAAAAAATCGTGGACTACAACTCACGGAAACGGCCAGAAATGCCAGAAATCACGAGTTTTAACAATGCCGCTAGAGTCGTGTACCGTGGGTCACGGGGCATCAAAATCCTCCAGGGACCCAAAAACCGTGGACTATAGCCCACGAAAACTGGCCAGAAATGCCCGAAGTCATGAGATTTGACGATGCCTTTAGAGTCGCGTACAGGGGGTCAAGGGGCATCGAAATCGTCCCGGGACCCAAAAACCGTGGACTATAGCCCACGGAAACGGCCAGAAATGCCCGAAAACACGAGTTTTGACGATGACGTTAGAGGTCGTCTGCCGAGGGTCATGGGGCATCGAAATCCTCCCGGGACCCAAAAATCGTAGACTACAGCCCACGGAAAGTCCGAAATCACGAGTTTTGATGATGATGCCGCAAGAGTCGTGTACCGGGGTCACGGGGCATCGAAATCCTCCAGGGACCCAGAACCGTGGACTATAGCCCACGAAAACGGCCAGAATGCACGAAATCCGAGTTCTGACGATGCCGTAAGAGCCGTTTACTGGGGGTCACGGGGCATCGAAATCCTCCCCGGACCCAAAAACCGTGGACTATAGCCCACGAAATCGGATAGAAATGCCCGAAAACACGAGTTTTGACGATGCCAGAAGAGTCGTGTACCTGGGTCACGAGATATCGAAATCCTCCCGGGACCCAAAAACCGTGGACTATAGCCTACAGAAACGGCCAGAAAAGCCCGAAATCACGAGTTTTGACGATGTCGCTAGAGTCTTGTACCGAGGATCATGGGTCATCGAAATCCTCACGGGACTCGAAAATCGTGGACTACAGCCCACGGAAACGGCCAGAAATGCCCGAAATCACGAGTTTTGACGATGCCGCTAGAGTCGTGTACCGTGGGTCGTGTGGCATCAAAATCCTCCCGGGACCCAAAAACCGTGGACTATAGCCCACGAAATCGGCCAGAAATGACCGAAATCATGAGTTTTGACGATGCCGCTAGAGTCTTGAACCGAGGGTCATGGGTCATCGAAGTCCTCCAGGGACTCAAAAATCGTGGACTACAACTCACGGAAACGGCCAGAAATGCCCGAAATCACGAGTTTTAACGATGCCGCTAGAGTCGTGTACCGTGGTCACGGGGCATTAAAATCCTCCAGGGACCCAAAAACCATGGACTATAGCCCACGAAAACGGCAGAAATGCTTGAAGTCATGAGATTTGACGATGCCTTTAGAGTCGCGTACAGGGGGTCAAGGGGCATCGAAATCGTCCCGGGACCCAAAAACCGTGGACTATAGCCCACGGAAACGGCCATAAATGCCCGAAAACACGAGTTTTGACGATGACGTTAGAGTCGTCTACGAGGGTCATGGGGCATCGAAATCCTCCCGGGACCCAAAAATCGTAGACTACAGCCCACGGAAACGGCTAGAAATGTCCGAAATCACGAGTTTTGATGATGATGCCGCAAGAGTCGTGTACCGGGGTCACGGGGCATCGAAATCCTCCAGGGACCCAGAACCGTGGACTATAGCCCACGAAAACGGCCAAAAATGCATGAAATCACGAGTTTTGACGATGCGGCTAGAGTCATGTACCGGGGGTCACGAACATCGAAATCCTCCCGGGACCCAAAAACCGTGGACTACAGCCCACGGAAACGGCCAGAAATGCCCGAAATCACGAGTTTTAACGATGCCGCTAGAGCCGTGTACCGGGGGTCACGGGGCATCGAAATCCTCCAGGGACCCAAAAACCGTGGACTATAGCCCACGAAATCGGCTAGAAATGCCGAGTTTTGACGGTGCCGCTAGAGTCGTGTACCGGGGGTCACGGGGCATCGAAATCCTCCCGGCACCCGAAAAACGTGGACTATAGCCCACAAAAACGGCCAGAAATGCCCGAAATCACGAGTTTTGATGATGCCGCTAGAGTCGTGTACCGGGGGTCACGGGGCATCGAAATCCTCCCGGGACCCAAAAACCGTGGACTATAGCCCACGAAATCGGCCAGAAATGCCCGTAATCACGAGTTTTGACGATGTCGCTAGAGTCTTGAACCGAGGGTCATGGGTCATCGAAGTCCTCCAGGGACTCAAAAATCGTGGACTACAACTCACGGAAACGGCCAGAAATGCCCGAAATCACGAGTTTTAACGATGCCGCTAGAGTCGTGTACCGTGGGTCACGGGGCATTAAAATCCTCCAGGGACCCAAAAACCATGGACTATAGCCCACGAAAACGGCCAGAAATGCTTGAAGTCATGAGATTTGACGATGCCTTTAGAGTCGCGTACAGGGGGTCAAGGGGCATCGAAATCGTCCCGGGACCCAAAAACCGTGGACTATAGCCCACGGAAACGGCCATAAATGCCCGAAAACACGAGTTTTGACGATGACGTTAGAGTCGTCTACCGAGGGTCATGGGGCATCGAAATCCTCCCGGGACCCAAAAATCGTAGACTACAGCCCACGGAAACGGCTAGAAATGTCCGAAATCACGAGTTTTGATGATGATGCCGCAAGAGTCGTGTACCGGGGTCACGGGGCATCGAAATCCTCCAGGGACCCAGAACCGTGGACTATAGCCCACGAAAACGGCCAAAAATGCATGAAATCACGAGTTTTGACGATGCGGCTAGAGTCATGTACCGGGGGTCACGAACATCGAAATCCTCCCGGGACCCAAAAACCGTGGACTACAGCCCACGGAAACGGCCAGAAATGCCCGAAATCACGAGTTTTAACGATGCCGCTAGAGCCGTGTACCGGGGGTCACGGGGCATCGAAATCCTCCAGGGACCCAAAAACCGTGGACTATAGCCCACGAAATCGGCTAGAAATGCCGAGTTTTGACGGTGCCGCTAGAGTCGTGTACCGGGGGTCACGGGGCATCGAAATCCTCCCGGCACCCGAAAAACGTGGACTATAGCCCACAAAAACGGCCAGAAATGCCCGAAATCACGAGTTTTGATGATGCCGCTAGAGTCGTGTACCGGGGGTCACGGGGCATCGAAATCCTCCCGGGACCCAAAAACCGTGGACTATAGCCCACGAAATCGGCCAGAAATGCCCGTAATCACGAGTTTTGACGATGTCGCTAGAGTCTTGAACCGAGGGTCATGGGTCATCGAAGTCCTCCAGGGACTAAAAAATCGTGGACTACAACTCACGGAAACGGCCAGAAATGCCAGAAATCACGAGTTTTAACAATGCCGCTAGAGTCGTGTACCGTGGGTCACGGGGCATCAAAATCCTCCAGGGACCCAAAAACCATGGACTATAGCCCACGAAAACGGCCAGAAATGCCCGAAGTCATGAGATTTGACGATGCCTTTAGAGTCGCGTACAGGGGGTCAAGGGGCATCGAAATCGTCCCGGGACCCAAAAAACCGTGGACTATAGCCCACGGAAACGGCCAGAAATGCCCGAAAACACGAGTTTTGACGATGACGTTAGAGTCGTCTGCCGAGGGTCATGGGGCATCGAAATCCTCCCGGGACCAAAAATCGTAGACTACAGCCCACGGAAACGGCCAGAAATGTCCGAAATCACGAGTTTTGATGATGATGCCGCAAGAGTCGTGTACCGGGGTCACGGGGCATCGAAATCCTCCAGGGACCCAGAACCGTGGACTATAGCCCACGAAAACGGCCAAAAATGCATGAAATCACGAGTTATGACGATGCCGTTAGAGCCGTTTACTGGGGGTCACGGGGCATCGAAATCCTCCCGGGACCCAAAAATCGTGGACTATAGCCCACGAAATCGAATAGAAATGCCCGAAAACATGAGTTTTGACGATGCCAGAAGAGTCGTGTACCTGGGTCACGGGATATCGAAATCCTCCCGGGACCCAAAAACCGTGGACTATAGCCTACAGAAACGGCCAGAAAAGCCCGAAATCACGAGTTTTGACGATGTCGCTAGAGTCTTGTACCGAGGATCATGGGTCATCGAAATCCTCACGGGACTCGAAAATCGTGGACTACAGCCCACGGAAACGGCCAGAAATGCCCGAAATCACGAGTTTTGACGATGCCGCTAGAGTCGTGTACCGTGGGTCACGTGGCATCAAAATCCTCCCGGGACCCAAAAATCGTGGACTATAGCCCACGAAATCGGCCAGAAATGCCCGAAATCACGAGTTTTGACGATGCCGCTAGAGTCGTGTACGGAGGGACATGGGCATCGAAATCCTCCCGGGACCCAAAAATCGTGGACTACAGCCCACGGAAACGGCCAGAAATGCCCGAAATCACGAGTTTTGACGATGCGGCTAGAGTCATGTACCGGGGGTCACGGACATCGAAATCCTCCCGGGACCCAAAAACCGTGGACTATAGCCGACGAAATCGGCCAGAAATGCCCGAAATCACGAGTTTTAACGATGCCGCTAGAGTCGTGTACGGAGGGACATGGGGCATCGAAATCCTCCGGGACCCGAAAATCGTGGACTACAGCCCACGGAAACGGCCAGAAATGCCCGAAATCACGAGTTTTAACGATGCCGCTAGAGCCGTGTACCGGGGGTCACGGGGCATCGAAATCCTTCAGGGACCCAAAAACCGTGGACTATAGCCCACGAAATCGGCTAGAAATGCCGAGTTTTGACGGTGCCGCTAGAGTCGTGTACCGGGGGTCACGGGCATCGAAATCCTCCCGGCACCCGAAAAACGTGGACTATATCCCACAAAACGGCCTGAAATGCCCGAAATCACGAGTTTTGATGATGCCGCTAGAGTCGTGTACCGGGGGTCACGGGGCATCGAAATCCTCCCGGGACCCAAAAACCGTGGACTATAGCCCACGAAATCGGCCAGAAATGCCCGTAATCACGAGTTTTGACGATGTCGCTAGAGTCTTGAACCGAGGGTCATGGGTCATCGAAGTCCTCCAGGGACTAAAAATCGTGGACTACAACTCACGGAAACGGCCAGAAATGCCAGAAATCACGAGTTTTAACAATGCGCTAGAGTCGTGTACCGTGGGTCACGGGGCATCAAAATCCTCCAGGGACCCAAAAACCGTGGACTATAGCCCACGAAAACGGCCAGAAATGCCCGAAGTCATGAGATTTGACGATGCCTTTAGAGTCGCGTACAGGGGGTCAAGGGGCATCGAAATCGTCCCGGGACCCAAAAAACCGTGGACTATAGCCCACGGAAACGGCCAGAAATGCCCGAAAACACGAGTTTTGACGATGACGTTAGAGTCGTCTGCCGAGGGTCATGGGGCATCGAAATCCTCCCGGGACCCAAAAATCGTAGACTACAGCCCACGGAAACGGCCAGAAATGTCCGAAATCACGAGTTTTGATGATGATGCCGCAAGAGTCGTGTACCGGGGTCACGGGCATCGAAATCCTCCAGGGACCCAGAACCGTGGACTATAGCCCACGAAAACGGCCAAAAATGCATGAAATCACGAGTTATGACGATGCCGTTAGAGCCGTTTACTGGGGGTCACGGGGCATCGAAATCCTCCGGGACCCAAAAATCGTGGACTATAGCCCACGAAATCGGATAGAAATGCCCGAAAACACGAGTTTTGACGATGCCAGAAGAGTCGTGTACCTGGGTCACGGGATATCGAAATCCTCCCGGGACCCAAAAACCGTGGACTATAGCCTACAGAAACGGCCAGAAAAGCCCGAAATCACGAGTTTTGACGATGTCGCTAGAGTCTTGTACCGAGGATCATGGGTCATCGAAATCCTCACGGGACTCGAAAATCGTGGACTACAGCCCACGGAAACGGCCAGAAATGCCCGAAATCACGAGTTTTGACGATGCCGCTAGAGTCGTGTACCGTGGGTCACGTGGCATCAAAATCCTCCCGGGACCCAAAAATCGTGGACTATAGCCCACGAAATCGGCCAGAAATGCCCGAAATCACGAGTTTTGACGATGCTGCTAGAGTCGTGTACGGAGGGACATGGGGCATCGAAATCCTCCCGGGACCCAAAAATCGTGGACTACAGCCCACGGAAACGGCCAGAAATGCCCCGAAATCACGAATTTTGACAATGCGGCTAGAGTCATGTACCGGGGGTCACGGGGCATCGAAATCCTCCCGGGACCCAAAAAACCGTGGACTATAGCCCACGAAATCGGCCAGAAATGCCCGAAATCACGAGTTTTAACGATGCCGCTAGAGTCGTGTACGGAGGGACATGGGGCATCGAAATCCTCCCGGGACCCGAAAATCGTGGACTACAGCCCACGGAAACGGCCAGAAATGCCCGAAATCACGAGTTTTAACGATGCCGCTAGAGCCGTGTACCGGGGGTCACGGGGCATCGAAATCCTCCAGGGACCCAAAAACCATGGACTATAGCCCACGAAATCGGCCAGAAATGCCCGAAATCACGAGTTTTGACGATGCCGCTAGAGTCGTGTACGGAGGGACATGGGGCATCGAAATCCTCCCGGGACCCAAAATCGTGGACTACAGCCCACGGAAACGGCCAGAAATGCCCGAAATCACGAGTTTTGACGATGTCGCTAGAGTCTTGTACCGAGGATCATGGGTCATCGAAATCCTCACGGGACTCGAAAATCGTGGACTACAGCCCACGGAAACGGCCAGAAATGCCCGAAATCACGAGTTTTGACGATGCCGCTAGAGTCGTGTACCGTGGGTCACGTGGCATCAAAATCCTCCCGGGACCCAAAAATCGTGGACTATAGCCCACGAAATCGGCCAGAAATGCCCGAAATCACGAGTTTTGACGATGCCGCTAGAGTCGTGTACGGAGGGACATGGGGCATCGAAATCCTCCCGGGACCCAAAAATCGTGGACTACAGCCCACGGAAACGGCCAGAAATGCCCGAAATCACGAGTTTTGACAATGCGGCTAGAGTCATGTACCGGGGGTCACGGGGCATCGAAATCCTCCCGGGACCCAAAAACCGTGGACTATAGCCCACGAAATCGGCCAGAAATGCCCGAAATCACGAGTTTTAACGATGCCGCTAGAGTCGTGTACGGAGGGACATGGGGCATCGAAATCCTCCCGGGACCGAAAATCGTGGACTACAGCCCACGGAAACGGCCAGAAATGCCCGAAATCACGAGTTTTAACGATGCCGCTAGAGCCGTGTACCGGGGGTCACGGGGCATCGAAATCCTCCAGGGACCCAAAAACCATGGACTATAGCCCACGAAATCGGCCAGAAATGCCCGAAATCACGAGTTTTGACGATGCCGCTAGAGTCGTGTACGGAGGGACATGGGGCATCGAAATCCTCCCGGGACCCAAAAATCGTGGACTACAGCCCACGGAAACGGCCAGAAATGCCCGAAATCACGAGTTTTGACGATGTCGCTAGAGTCTTGTACCGAGGATCATGGGTCATCGAAATCCTCACGGGACTCGAAAATCGTGGACTACAGCCCACGGAAACGGCCAGAAATGCCCGAAATCACGAGTTTTGACGATGCCGCTAGAGTCGTGTACCGTGGGTCACGTGGCATCAAAATCCTCCCGGGACCCAAAAATCGTGGACTATAGCCCACGAAATCGGCCAGAAATGCCCGAAATCACGAGTTTTGACGATGCCGCTAGAGTCGTGTACGGAGGGACATGGGGCATCGAAATCCTCCCGGGACCCAAAAATCGTGGACTACAGCCCACGGAAACGGCCAGAAATGCCCGAAATCACGAGTTTTGACAATGCGGCTAGAGTCATGTACCGGGGGTCACGGGGCATCGAAATCCTCCCGGGAC